>JAQJVL010001654.1:0-159204 GCA_035578905.1 Stictocephala bisonia | reverse complement strand
TTTAATTTTTAAATATATAATAAAAAAAGAAACCAGGAAGAAAAACAACTTTTATTTATGTATATATCCAAAATTGTAATAAAATTATAAGTATTTTGTAACTGCTGTCAGTGAGAAGAGTATTGTCAGTAGAGTGACTGTAGCTGAGTTAGCAGAACTGGTTGTCTTGTTCTCCATACATGCCCAGAAGTCATAGTACTGACTCTCAAAGTCTGTCACATTCCTGATGGAAGTCTGGGAGTCAATGACAAAGTACCCTCCTTTGGCAACGGTTGGCCAAGAGTCATCTGGAACCCTGAGGACAAACACTCTAGATATGATATAATATATTTTTCAAATGTTTCTTAATCAGCATATTACTGGTTGGTAGAAATACAGTACAAGTAAATGTCCCATTCTACAAATTTATTACAGTATAAGTACAAAATGTACAATTATTATGGTGATCAATTTCAGTAAACCACGTTTATCTCCCTCGCCAGAGGGTTCAAAAAGGATTGATATTGGTGTTCAACTACACTTCTTATATAATATACTATCTCTTGTAACAGTCGGGAAACTCATGACTGTTGGCTGGAATTGTCAAAGTGGCAACTATTGAAAAATAATTGATCAATTACTATTTAGTCATTGTCTTTTATCTTCTAATTTGCTGAAAACAACAAGGCAACAAGGACTGAACGTAGGCAAAGTACGCTAACTTGATTTCTTTTTCACAGAGAATATCAAGCGGATTCGAGATATTCTCTGTGAAAAAGAAATCAAGTTAGCGTACTTTGCCTACCTTCAGTCCTTGTTGTCTTTTGGAATAATTTCATAGGGGGGAGCTTTTAAAAGTAATTTACAGCCTCTTAACATTATTCAAAAATCTATATTAAAAGTGGGATTTAACAAAGGTTTTAGATATCCAACTGACGCTCTGTTTTTTGAAACTGGTATTTTAAGTGTACGTCATCTATACATAAAAGCCCTTTTAATTCATATATTTATAAAACATAACATAATCTTTTCTAGAATTTCCCACTCGCACAATACAAAATATTCACGTAATGTTGGAATTTCAGCTGTTCCCTTAGCTAAAACCTATCTATCAACAAATCCATTCTATACATGTTATACATTGTTTAGAAATCTGTCCAACTATCGTCAAAATGTGGGCCTGGTATTGTTCTCTTCTCCATCATTAGCTTCTCTAAAGACAAATGCTAACCAGTGGTTGTCTCTTATCAGTACACAAGAGGCAGAGGCTCTTATCACTGCCGAATACAGACATGGCCACAACCTGAACATCCTTTACCACGCAACTACGGACTGATTCTATACTACTACTACTATAGTTTTTCAGCCACAGCATTCTCTCTGCCTCCCTCCTTGACTCATGTAGGCATATATTAACTTTTTTTCCTTCTTTCTTTTTTTTTTTTTTTCTCTTGTGCTTGTGCTGTAATAAAGCATTTTTGAATATAGCAGAGTTACTTAACATTGCCAAATTTTCAAAACAAATAGTTAAAAAAGAAAATGAGATGGTATACAGAACTAGTTAAAAAAAATACATAAATAACATTCTTTTACAATTTTAAATACACTGGATAAATTAGTGAAAATATTATTCTACTGATAAGCAACTCAAGCCTACGCACAAGCAGCATTGCCTATGTAGGCTTATTTCCATACACTTTTTTTTCTACTAAATTTAAACTAGCAATACTCTAACAATTTCAGCAATACAGCAAAACCCACGCATAACGGTCCTAGTTTCCACCTTTTTTCTTTTCTTTAACAGTATTAGTAGACCAGTTGTAAATCTAAATTCTAAAGTTAATCTTTAAGGAGTTGTGTGTTTTAGTTGTATTGGTATTTCACATGTTAAATGGTTAATATAAGAGTATTTTTTCCTATGTATACAGTTCAATTTTTGTAACATTGTACATTTGCATAAAAGGAAATAAAGTTATTTTGAATTTTGAACACAATGCGAAAAATTATCAGAGTCAAAATTAACCTGTTCATTCATAAGTTTGTTATGATCCTAAAATGTTCTTGTAAAATATATAATTCCTCCCATGCATTCATAATCCTACCTGTATTACAAACTTTGAGAGTACCTTACAAGTATTACAAACATTTTCATCATTCTTATTTAAACTGAAGTTACTATTCAGAAAGTGTTTTGCTACGTTTGATCTCTCAAAACTGCTGTTCTTATCACTTTTTTCAGACTGAAAAATGACATCACCGGTAATAGTAAAAAACAAACATTTAAATAGTAAAGAATTACTTGGTTATTTTATTCTATCAGTATTGGCAAAAAATGTTCCCTATCACTTTTTTATTTATTTATTTATTTTTTTTTGTGGCGAACAGATAAAAATTCATTTACGAACAAGATGTGGAACTCGTGGTTTCCTGAACTACCTACTAACAAATTCCCTTTTCTACTAAGACTAGCCTGGAACTGTTCATTACACTACTTCGGGCCAGGAATATTTTTTTGTTTGCCTTTAAGGCATAACATAGTCCATCCTGCAAATTTAACAGTCCAGATATACTTTTTCCCCGAATTATGCCCTCAGCTTTCTGGGCTAGATGATTTCAGATGTCTTCCCCCCCCCCCCCCCCGGAGCATGCCATCTAAGACATGTTCCGGGTTGAGTTAATGGACCTCTGCAGTCACAGTGACTCTTCTCAGGGCCACAGGTCAGACTGGAAAAAAGTAATCTCCGCTGTAATACATAGTATTGAAGTCAAGACATGAAATATCCACTGACTTGCTCTACAATGCATTTAAGGATTCAACAAGTATAATGCTAATTTAAATACATTTTCTTCCTCACTCCATTGAAATGCACATAATTTTATTTTTAATAATAGAAAAATGTTATAGTTATCATGAATAACATGTTTAAATCTTCAGTTATAAAACATCACATCTTCAGTATTTGATAAAGATAAATATAAACACATGTCAATATAAAAGGAAACTATATATAAAAAAAGTAAAAATGTTAATATAACCAAGCAATAGATGGTATACTAACAATAAACAGTATAATAATTTATTATCAAGAAAAATTAAAACCATCATACATTTTATTACTCTGTCCTTAAACATTGAATTGACAGACTAAACAGAACTAATTGCATGGAACATGGCAAAACTAACATCTCCACCCCTTCTTCGAAGAGTAATTTTTGAAGAAATACAAACCTTCATTAAATCAGAAGATATCCCAGACTGGATCGTTAAAAACTTCCTCTGTCATACGCAAACTATAGAATGATGCGTAAAATTGGTAACGGATCGACCAAGGTAAGAGGGCCATAATCAAGAGATGGATTTGTCACAGCTACATTTCAATCAAAGTCCATAAAGGCAGACTTTACCACCAAATCACAGTACCAAGTAGCATCTACATTCTACAAGCCAGATGTAAAATGATTGACAAAGAAATGTAGATATGTAAATACTGTAAATAGCACACAGCTATTAAAAACTAGTTCTTCCGGTGTCAACCGCGTCAAAGGACTATTTACAATATTATGTAAATAGTCCTTTGACGCGGTTGAGACTGGAAGAACTAGTTTTTAATAATGACTCCAGCCGCTTAAGCTTACAAAATAGTACACAGCTACATTAGATGGCTAGTTGGGTAGAGTGTAGGTGGAACTCATAGTGCAACCAACCTCCTCGTGGTGAGTTATGTTTTTTTTTAAAAATATTATGAAGTAATATTGAGTGAAGTGAACAGCTGCACAATTGAAGTAAAAATGGTAATATTTTACTAAAAAAATGTTATTTATTAAATTCTTAAAATCTTAACAGAGCTTGCGCGATCAGAAGATATTGTTTATATGCGTAATTTTTGTATTATGGTCATTTAACAGTAATAGATGAAGAAGATGAAGATAGTTTTCACTATATCAATCACCAAAAACGAATTAAAAATTAAATTATGAAAAAACAAAAATTTTGCAATATTTTTCAATTTTTAAGAGTTGATCTTAAAACGTGATTCATCAATATCACGTTGTGTGATCGGAAGATAAAGTTCGAATTGAATAATTTTTTTTTTCAGTTTTTATCTATTTACCAATTGCAACTTTTCCACACTATAGCAACATCAAACTGTCAATTTTCTTTTTTTCGCACCACCCTACCTAACATATCTGTACTTGAATCCATACATTCATTAAAGCTTTCAGCCTGAAACCTCCTGAAAAATGTGATTTTGCTCTATTCACCTGCTTATGTAAAAAACTGTTATCACTGAGCACATCTGCTGTACTATTGCAGAAATATTGAAATTGAGTACATTATACATTATATAATATTAGTAAATCGATGTGAAATTAAAAATGATTAGTTTATTGAGCTAAAGTTAGGACCATTAGGTTCTCTTTTACACTAACCTCTGTTCCGAGTAGAACAGTTAAATCTCCCCAGAAATAATCAATGGTAATACAGTTTCTTCTAACTTAAATTATATCCATTACTGTATTTTTATTTTTATTTATTTTATTTTATTTAATGCAACAATACAGGCATAGACCCAATTATATTGAAGCAAAACATTTTAACATTTTGAACCCAATAAATATTTCATTGAACCAGCCAGTCTACACACTATTAAACAAATTAATAAACAAGCACTACATATTTACAAGTTATAAGGCCCAAGGACTTGATAAATAATTTATAAATAGACAATAAATAGTTAATAAATAAATATGCAATAAATAGGTAACAAAAATGTTCATTTGTTTCTGGTGGTTATTATTTACTAATTCTTTTTGTAAGTTTTGTTGGTAGTATGTGAAAGTACAGTTCTTGAGAAGAAAAACAATATGATAACATTTACATTTGGAGCATATTTAGTACTTTTTATGATTTTTACAAAAAAGGCTTGCAAAGTGCAAAAAATGGCACCAAAAATATTTGCACAGTTAAAAATAAACAGTGCTCACAATCTAGGGTTAAATATTATCAAGTAATATGTAATGAAGCGAAGAGCTGTACAGTTAAAGTAAAAATAAAAATGGTAATATTTTACCAAAAAAATATTATTTAATAAATTCTAAAAATCGGCAAAAGCTGATTTTTTCCCGATCATGCGTGATCGGAATCATGCATCTTTTATAAGCATTATTGTTGTATTATGATCATTTAACAGTAACAGGTGAAGATAATGTTCACTATAGGAATCACCAAAAACTAATTAAAAAACTAAAATTAAATTACGAAAAAACAAAATCTTTTTATTATTTCAATTTTCAAGTACGTTGCACGATCGGATGATAATGTCCGAATTGAATAGTTTTAAACATTTTTTATCTATTTACTAATCGAAAATTTTCCGCACTATAGCAACATAAAATTTTCAACTTGACTTTTTCGCACATCCCTAATGTTAGGGATTAGACACCGGGTACTGCCTAATGATTAAGTGTCAATCAGTGAGGCTCTACCAGCTTTATAGTACAGTATAAAAATAGTTAATTGAGGCATGAAATAAATTAAAAACGCCTCATGTACTTCCCTTATACATGGTTGAAATAAACATTGAGTGGCTACTATGGTATTGCACTCAGCAGAATGCATATGCTAAATTCAGGTCTCGAAACCATTCAACATCTGCTTCTCTGATTGAGTGAAGACCAACTAATCCTCCGTGAAAAGAGCACAATCGCCACTCATTAACTATGTGATTCATAGTTTAACATCTTGATCCATGACTGATTATTTGCCATGACTTATATTTCTACTTGTGGTATCTTCCCACACCGATGTGAAAATGACAACATTTTCCATTTCTTACAAGGAAGGCTCAGTTCACCGATGACGGCCATAAAGCACAGTTGACTGATCAAGCAACAGTATTTTGACCAATTTTTATAATAATTGATTATAAACTTATAAAAAACCTGAAAATATGTACACAGTTCTCTTAATATATTTTATAGTTTCAAATCTCAAAGCAGGCCCACTATAAAGCTTAATATCTGCCTGTACTTCAAAGCTCTACTAATCAAAATAAGTAAAAAAAAAAAACATTTCCAGCTCAAAAGTCTTTGTTTTATGGATACATATTCTTAATTCCGATTAAATTTTTTCATCTTCCCAAGTTTTAATCAGTAAAAAGAACTTTTCTAACATGAGGAACATGTAAACTATGCACAAGCATCTTGTTGCTTCCAGGAAACTTTTGTTAGAATGGAAACCAAATCAGATTTACATTTCTTTCAATAAAGTTAAAAATAACTTTGATCAGACCTGTTCATATATTTGACAACCACTCAAAAATAAAGGACTATTTTTTAAAAACTATATCACATGATATATATATAAACTACGCTGTAATTAAAATAACTTATTGATGATTTTTAAAATAATTACTACCAAAGTGTTGAAATTACAGTGCTGATAAATACCACAACTATTTCAAATGTTTCTACAATACCCAGTTTTGACAAAGTTGGTCCACCATTTGACCATATTTTTCATCATGTTGACATTGTCAATGTTGGCTGCGCAGGTGTCCAACAACTGGCTCCTGTAGAAGAGATAGGCCAAGTCATCAGCATGGGCTACTCCTTTCATCCTGTACTGATAAAATACTGAAGAGTGGTAAGGAAAAAATGTGGGCCCCCAGAGTCCATCGTAAGCAAACAAGTAGCCATATGTGAAGTTTGCAAATTTGTGTATCACCTATATTCAAACAGTACAATGGTCAAATAGTTAATAAATATGAATAAAATTGTCTATCTCACAGACTGATAAGAGAGTCTATGTAAGACATATTTTCTATTCTGTACAACTAACATTTCACATACAAATCTTCATTAGTTATTTGTTTCATTAAATATTTTTAAAAATCAGCTGTATGTTACATTTACCTAGCATATTGTTTGTAAACTATATTTAATTACAAAAATTGATCATATTACTTATAGTCTTTATTAAACCTCAGTGTGTAATTCCATTAAAAAATTGTCATGGTAACTAGGTAGATGATAGGCCGAGCTGGTAGTAACCCAAGACTTGGAGACTATCACAAGTACAACACTAGAAACTCCGCTGCTTTCTCTCTCTTCCTACACATCACCTTACCTTCTTTGAGAAGAAGCCATCCTACAAAGGGGCAAAATATTTCAACACTACTTGACCACCTGAAGGAAGACACAGGAAAACAGTTCAAGGGAAAGCTCCTACGATGGCTCCAAAGTCGCCCCTTCTATTCTGAGAAAGAATTCTTGAACTGGAAGAACCAACAAAACTGACAAGAACCCAAAACCATTTTTGTAAACTCATGTTATGTGTAACTTATATCTTAAATGTAACTTTGTACTGATGCCAATACCAGTTTCTACAACTTTGTAAATAAAGATTATTGTCTACTGTCAGAGAAACTACCCAGTGAAGCAGAGCCAAGGTACTCCCTAAATACACTTTAGGATCCAGAGAGTAAGTGTGTGTCATATTGGTATTGAAAGTAATTACTGTATTATGATATAAACAATTTAAATAATGTTTCACAAATAAAACTTGCTTTAGTGAAACTTTCTAAATCTACAATGGAACTCCAATATACAATCTCCAACTATCCAAATTGCTGACTATCCAAATTACTTTCAGAATGGCATATAACCTTAAAATCATTATCTTTAATTTTTTTATTGAAAACCTCTAAAGTGAATAGCACAATGTACAGCAGTGTTTTTAATCCTTTACACACTAAATAAATCTTATATACGTTTATCAAAATGAATAATTCATAATATTCTCTAATAAATTCCTGGGTGCTGAAGATATAGATGAGGGGGGTTTTGTGGTTTGTCAGACCCTAGGTTTCAAATTCTGACTGATGATGAACTTATTGGAAGTGTACGAGAAGAGAGTGTTGAGGTAGAAGATAATCTTAATATCAAAGTTGAACAAGGCACAGACAGAACCATCAGCTAGTGAAGCATTTCTGGCTCTAAAGTGGATGGAGCATCAGCGTGAGAGACCTCATTACACTTCTCACCATTAAGTGGATATGTAACCTGGATGCCCAAAAACGGATGAAGACAGTCAAACAGTTAAGCAAGCAATAATTTTTGTTCACAAAATGGTATGTGAATAATTAAATTGTAATTTATTATACATAATTAATGTGTAATTAAATGCTCTTTCTTGTTTAAATAGTTTTTCATCCATTTCAACATACATACAGTAATAAAATAAAAATTACTTTCTTTTGTTGACAAAAGTCTGACTATCCAAATTTTGGATTATTTTGGATTCTAATCCCAACTGATTTGGATAGCTGGAGAATTGCTGTAATTCCCTCTTTTTTGGAAACCTAGTCAGGGTGAAATCTTATCAAGTCTAGAATACGGTGATTCTACCAGACCTGAATAGTCGGGTATGCAAAGGCATACTCTGTAAAGAGTGAAACCAGTCCTTGAATTTTATTGAGAGTAGGTGTCTGGTTGAAATAGCGAGTATGGATGCTGTTTACTTTGTTGGCTGTCCGTTCCCCCTCTGGCAGGAACGTTGCCAGGTTGGCCTCAGCTGCTACGTATACTCCCATTGCTACAAGAGAATCAGAAATATGGTTATCAAGAATTTATAAGTTCTCTATTATTCAACCCTTTGGCTGCCCTACAACAATAAAGCGTTGTTTTAATTTTTACCGAAAACTGCTTAACAATGATATTTTGTTGCACAGAGTTTTACTCAAAACTGATTTTCAACATATATCGTTGTTGCGTAATTAATTTGTAGTGGTTTTTTTATCATTGTGAAATTTGCTTTAATAATAACACAAATAAATATACTTTAATTTCATATTAGTTTCAATACAAGGGTTTTATAAAAACTCTTGTATTGAATGTTACCCTGATCAGCTGACTAACGTAAGGCACGTTATTGTGAAGTAACATTACAATGTTTGTTTATTGTGTGATGTGAGGTTATTATTTGTGCAAGTTGTTTTATTTATTGTTTCCTTCAACATGAGTGACGTATATCACCAGTTAGTGACTGATGAACTTGAGATCATGCAAAGTGTGTGTTAGAATGATGTGGACTTAAGATGCACCTAGAGTGCCTCATCCGCTATCTGTGCCAGTGAATTTGCGAATGACACTTTCTATATATTATAAAGTAGTCTAAATATTTTTTAAATGTTCTATTTATTCTTAAAACATAATTATTTTAAATGTTCAATAAACTCAATAGCAACTGATGTTTATATAAACTGTCAGTGGTGTAGCCAGGAATTTTGTTTGGGAGTATCCAACTAGGGGAGTCTGGGGGTAGCCCCCCAGAAAATGTGTGAAAAATAGGGTACTTAATAGGAGGGTTTAAACTAATTTCAGCACTTTTCTTAATTAAAAAAAACTTTATTTTTTAAAGAAATCTTTTAAATTCATGATTTTTTGATATTTTTTATTTCTTTTATGATGAAGCAAAGAAATTGTGTTTAATCGAAATAAATATAAATATGGTTTTGAAGTTTGTCCAGAACTTCAAACTCTGTCAAATGGATGAGTAAGGATTGTAAAACAACAGTGTAGAAGATTAGTTAAAATATATGTATATGTAACATTTTAACATTCCACAAATGATTAATTAACAAAACAAAAGCTCTAGGTTATAGCACTAATCTCCTATTTCCACTTCTGGCAATTCATCTATTACTTTGTCACTGTTGATTGGAGCTGGATAGTGGAATGACAATAGAGCAAGCCCATTTTATTTGTCACTACTCATAGAATTCTTTAGGTAGCTTTTATTTCTCTTGAAAGGTTGGAGAACACATATACCTCTCTACCTCTGCTGTTGAGACATTTTGATTTGATTATTTTTCAATAATGTATCTTTCTATCGTTTGTGCAAACAGAAGTACCAAAATATAGTTGTATACGCCTACTTAGTTTTATAACAATAAATAGTTACCTGAAGTAAATAGTTGATAGCAGAGTAGAAGTTTTTGTCACATGCGTCTAGAACTGACATTATTTTCTTGGGAATTTCAGATTCTTTTACATTTTTCCATGTTGTACTCCACAGCATACATTCTGCCTCAACCTCACAATCAGACTACTGACTATCGTAAAACAGTTTCAGTGTTTTCAGTTTGTGAATATTTGTTTGTTTTATATTCTTTGTGAGTAAACAGTCTAGAGCTTCCAGAATACCTCTGTTTTTCCTGAACTGTTCAACCAAACTTGAAATCAATGAATTGAAGCAAGGTATTGACCTGCGATAATATTCCTCAGGAGTAGAATAAGGGGGTTGTGTCTCTTGGTTTGCTTCCCCACTTACCGGGGCACAACAATTGCTATTCCAAAATTATCTTGATACATTTTTTCAGCCTTTTCAAATAATGAAGTGAATTGTTTGTTATCATAGCTACCTTCATTTTCATACGGGTTACGCAAATCCTTCAGTCGTTCAACCGTGTCATCAGCAAATTTAAGAGCAGAAGAAAAGTCACTTTCAGGTTTTTGGAGGTACTTTGAAAGAGGAAGAATTATATGAATTCACTCACCACCACTGCAACAAGGAAACTTCCTTTTTCAACAGGGGCTAGGAGATTGGCAGCTGAAGACGATATCACTCTACTAGAAGTAGATAATTTTTTAATTAGCATAATACGTGTTGGTACATATACAGTACAAGTAAACGTCACACAACACAAATTTATTACAATATAAGCACAAAATGCACAAATATACTACAATACAAGCACAAAATGCACAAATATTATGGTGATCGATTTCGGTGAACCACGCTCACCTTCCTCAGACCAGAGGGATTCACAAAAGACTTCACAAAAGGGATTCTTTTGTGAATCCCTCTGGTCTGAGGAAGGTGAGCGTGGTTCACCGAAATCGATCACCATAATATTTGTGCATTTTGTGCTTGTATTGTAGTATATTTGTGCATTTTGTGCTTATATTGTAATAAATTTGTGTTGTGTGACGTTTACTTGTACTGTAGAAGTAGATAACACTTGCAGAGTAGCAACAATGGCTGGAAAACTTCAAAAATTTATTGACAGAATCCTTGTACATAAACGAGGATAGCAAAAAACCACATAAGTGACGTCGGCACTGATGGCGCAGTGCTGTAACCCAGCTACTTGGGAACAAAGTGTTTGGGAGATTGTAGGCGATAGGTTGGATGCTCAGTCCTTTTAATACCAACATGGCGTCCGTTCAGTGGTTGCTATCTGTGTGGACACTACTAGAGAAGTCTGGGGTGTCCATGTTGGGTGATAATCATTGTGCGGATAACTGAGTATCAGGCTTGTCAATTAGCTGAAAATGAGACCAGCACTACATGTTTCGGATTCCACGTAAATCAGTAGGTCCCTTAGTTGCCCTTGCTGTTGGGCTATTAATAAATTGCCCTTTCTGAGGAACAGTTGAACTCAGTTAGTAACCAGACTACACTCATTCACACTCATCCTACACTCATATCATCATCCATATTCGCTTTAAAATATGCACAACGTTGTGTCGGCGTCTCATATGTAAGAATGTAAGTATGTTATATTTCTTGTAATAAATGTTGTAAATTTAGTGCAATACTCTTGGAATTTTCAGGATTTATTATTCAAAACATTTGCTTTTAAGAAATAACATTGAGAATGGCTTTGATATTTATATAAAATGTATTTTTTGTAAAAATTTAAAAAATTAATAAAAAAATATTTGTCTATATTTTGGTAACAAAATAATATTTGTATACAGTAATAATGAATATTTCTGTACTGGTATGTAGCCAATTAGATTTACTAATCAATTTAAAAAAATCGTTCCAAAATATTAAAAATAACATAAAATACTTAGATTTCTATAAATGTATACAAAATCAAGTATTTTAGCCTGGCAGTTTTGGGTACACATATGCATAAAACCCTGGCAGTTTTCAGAGAAATAAAAATGTTCACCCCGGCAGCTAAAGGGTTAAGACAAAAGTTCTGTTCTCTCAAAAGTCCGCCAGATTGTTATATCAACAATATAAAATAGAAAAGAAACTTTGCACTATATTACTACTGTTCATTTCACTGTAAAGTATTAAAAATGTGTTTAAAAGTTATAAATTGCTTATAATGTATAGTGTTTATAGAATACTATTTGTTTAAACACAAGAGTAGAGTTTTATCTTGTTTGAAATTAAAAAAATAATAATAAGATCGTTTTACTGTTTCAGAGCTATAAAGAAACATTAGACATAGACAGCGGGGAAATTGTTTCCCCAATAGCAAATTCTTCATTGTGTGGTTTTAGTTTAAGACTTGACTTAAGTATTTTGGTATGAACTATTACATTTATGCTTAGAACTTAGTAACGTACAAAACATAAGTATCCCTTCATCTCTCGTAAATCCAGAAATAAGTGGCTTTGCCCGAGTGACAGCAGCTTCCATTAGGTTGTCCAGCGAATCAGAAAAGAAAGGCTTGTTTGCTGTGGCATTTGAATCCAACACCGGCACAAATGGTAAAACATTGCCTGGAATCAAATCCTGTAACGAAAAATATTTTTCTAATCTCTCATTACTTTATTGAATACTTACAAAGGTTTGCCATATTTTACGTCATGTTTTACTTAGTATAAGGTTTCTTTCTGTTTTAATGAAAAATTGTCATAAATTACCTAAAACTCAATGAAGTAATTCGGAAATGGCATGAACATAATGTATATAAACATGTTGATTAAGTGCTTAAACAAATTATTTCATAATGGAAGAAAATTAACCTAAAATATCTAGAGGTTTTATAATAGAAATATATTTACAAAACCATTTAGTGCATACAATATTAAATAGTTAGTATATGATAATAATACTGTTTTTTTCACTCACAGCAAGATGAGTTTTTTAAGGTGTCTTATTAGACTAGTGGTTGCTCTGACTTCAACGCATGGGAACAGACGTGGGCAGATGGGAGGGCATGTCGAGTGTCATGTAGACAAGGGATGGGCGGAAGAACACTTCATTCTTTGTGTGGAGATGGGTGGTTGGGAGGACACGTAAAATGGTGTTTAGATGTATTTTAGTACTTATATAGGTCGCTGACACTCAATTAAAAATACAACTGAAATTACTGTAGAATACATACATTTATAATATTTTCTTTCTCATTTTTTAGCTCTTCATTCATCCATTCATTTTTTTTAACTGTCGAGACTTTAATGTTTACCTTTGGAAAAGCAATTTCAAAACAGTAGTTAAATGTAGTATCAAAGATGTTGTATTTTTGGTCAACTGAAGCATTATATAGCTCGTCCCAATTTTCTTTTGCTATTAAGTAATTAAAATAAAAAATATTTTCTTCAGTAAATTTTCTACAAGTTTTAGTATAACATTTTTTCCAGCTGTTAATTTTGAAAGTTGAAATCTCAAGCAATTATCCATCATGGTCTGATAATTCAGTAATTATACCAGTTGTTTTTGTCGCATCCTGAGATATATTTGTTAAAAAATTGTCTATTGCAGATTTTGATGTCTCAGTGACCCCGAGTTGGGAAGTCAATAAGGTATTTCGTACCATGTGAGGTTAATACATTTTTTAATGCTTTGGTTTCGACCTTATCTTTTAAAACATTGATATTGATATCCCCAGCCACAACTACAATGGTTTTTTTCTTTAAGTATTACACCCAGCAATGAATTTAGCCTATCCAGAAATTCTACCGGTTTACAGCTTAGGGATCTATACACTCCTACAACTAAGAACTCTACATTATCTGCCTTATACTTACTAATACAAGCCTCAAACACTTTCTCCGCACAGAACTCACTAAGACAAGGAAGAACCATCTCATTACATTTAACCCCCGTTCTTGACAAAACTAAAACACCGCCATTTGATGCATTCTCTCTTGCATACCATACATTTTTCATATATTCATTTAAGTTAAATCTGTACAATTCCAAATTAGTCATGTTATGCTCTGTAATTATAATAATATCAGGATTTATTTCATTTAGTACCACTTCTAACGGTTCAATTTTTGATTTTAAATCCTGCATATTTTGATGGAAAATTTTGAGGTTGTTAATTTTTAGGACATTTTTACTAGATACATTTTTAAATTTAGTTCTTAATAAACGGTTACTAATACCACGTTTTGTGTTTAGGAACCTACGCTTGATGGGTAAGCATTTGAGTTTAAATGCTGAGGTAGCT
Organism: Stictocephala bisonia; assembly: GCA_035578905.1. Taxonomy (NCBI): domain Eukaryota; kingdom Metazoa; phylum Arthropoda; class Insecta; order Hemiptera; family Membracidae; genus Stictocephala; species Stictocephala bisonia. The sequence continues at coordinate 145,018 of JAQJVL010001654.1, read as the reverse complement.
CTTCCTCACCCCCCCCCTTACTGAAAGATTCTTTATCCACTATACCACTTTTTCTTCTTCCCAAAAAAGAACTGTCACTACTTTCAAGATTAGATATTTTACTCTCACTAACACCAACACTATGTAAACTCAGGATACCATTCAGAGGTAAGGTAGTGTTAACACGTTGATTGCGGGCGACGTTGATCAACGATGCGCCGCAGTAGCGCGTGTGGCGGGCAGCGTTGTACAATGATCCTACAGTCCTTGAAATGTATTGACTCCGTGTGAGGTTAGCCATTGCCCGGGAACGTTGTGTCGCTCGTCGCTTGTTGTGCCGGTCTTTGTGAACATTTCGATGTACTTCGTTTTTGGATACCACTATTTTTGTGTTTGTGGTACCAGTTCTACGTTTTAGTGTTTTTTAGGATTGTTATAAGTAATTTTTGTGCAATGGATGATAGTTTTCGACAAGTTCCACGAGGTTATTCATGAGTGAAATATACAGTAGTGTAACAATGGCGGTGGGAAGTGTTGTAAAGTTTTTTTATTTTTAGTATTACCCATTTTTATATTACCATACATTATTAGGACTAACTGTACATTCTCAAGCCATTCGATAACATTGTGCGCAAACTTATTATTATCGTGACTAAACATTATTTTTTCGACAGAAGAAGTTTTTTTTTGTTGTAAAACTGTTTATTTATTCTGTTATGCAATTATCAATAATGGGACTGTACAAAATTGTCGACAATCACCAGCTGAGTAACGCTTACCGGCACCCCAGGCGGACAACATTGATCAATGCACCGGAAATGACGTCAATGGAATTGGCCTAATTCCATACCTGGACACCTTCTGACACTACTCTGGCTACAATGGGACTATTTATAAAGTAAATAAAAATTTATTATATTTCAGCCTGGGGCATGCACAATGTTGGGCGATTTCAGCAATGAACGTGTTAAATTCATCTTCAACTTCAATGATGTCATTGATGACTGGAGTTGACATAGATGTGGTGATTGATGATTCTGCGTCCTCTTGGGTGGTTATTTCTGTAGATGAAGAAAGCTTGCTTAAAGAACCATATCAGAGGCCCCAGTGTCCTTGTACTTAATAATAGCGGTTTCCAAAGCTTTCAGGAAATCAATATGGGAAAGACCATTTCTTAAAGTTCTTGCTGAAGTCTGATTGTAGCTTACTACGTAGACGGTAGCCTTTGTACTCTGCTAGAATATGGTAAGGTTTTTAATGAAGTGTTCGGGTTCAATCAAATCTCTGTTGCGGCCCATTGCAGAGCATACTAAAGTTTTCAGGCCTTGTTTTTTGAAATCAGCAGCGAGTTGGATGAAAGCACTGTCGTAGTCATGGTGCGTTGGCTTTCCATTAAAGTTTGATTTAGTCACAAGACTATAAACCACAGCACCACTTCTTAACCTCTGACAAGTCAAATTATTGTCTACATAGTCCAAAACTTTGACTTGTCTTGGGGTTTCCAAATTTCCGTCTGAATGTCACTGTCACACCAGCCGACATGTGTCTGTAATGGTTGAAGTCTGCTGATATGGTATGGGCAAAAGCAGTAGATGAATCCATTTTCCATTTGTCTATTGTGTGAACATGTCCTCTTCCAGTATATTTATTTTCTTTCCAGTACCAATATGAGTAGAGTTATCTCTCAAGGTTTTATAATTTGTTTCTGTAATTTTGTATTTGTCCAATAACATCCTGGCTACCATTTTAGCAATACTATTTTTGCCCTGTCTGTTGAAATGGAGTCCGTGATTTGTATATAGATTTCTTGGCAGGAGATGTAATGGAAGTAGTTGCACATGAGGATTGTCTTCTACTATCCTCTTGAACTCTGTGTTTATTCTAGCGATTTTTAAGTCCAGTTCTGGACTTTCCTTAAAAAAATAATAGATGATGCAAGAGAAAACAAAAATGTTATATTGTTGTTTGTTTTTTGGGACTTATCATCTCATGTAGCTGCTGTTCTAAACTATCTCTCATGAAGACATTTTAAAAGGCCAACAAAGTAGTTTTATATCTACTTTCTGTATATACCTAATCAAATTTATGGATTATTTTGGATGAAATGGAGTTTATGAAACTGGGATTGGATTTCCCAAACATTAGGCTGTAAGCACAAAATGTGCACAAACAAAATTAATTTGATGATGTGCTAACAGGATAAATGTTTTACTAGAGAATGACTTTGATCCTTAATGCTGACTCTTGGGTGAATTTACTTTTAAAATATGAAAAATGTTTTTGATTTTCTTGTTCATGTTCATTATACTTTCTGGCCCTAAATCCTCAAATTTTATTAATAATAGGAAGCAAACCATTTTCTGTCTCAAACTTTGAAATGGAGTAAATTGTAAGGATTTACTTTTGCGAAAGTAGTTTTTATTTTAGATTGTTGAGCAAAAGTAAACTGAGCTAAAACATTCTTTAACAACTAAATGAAATTTGTCATTTTACACGTCATGTGGATCATGAACGCACTAAGCATCTAGAATATATAAGTAGTTGATGAAAGATTCCTATAGTTAAAATTCATGAAAAAGCATCACCCTTCTAAATGAAAACTTAAAAATGTTACTATAGATATTCCAGATCGAGATTGACCGTTACCACACCACAAATGTGTGATTAGAAATTTATTGTATTTTCTATCCAAATGATGTGAAATTATACTAATGAATATCCTATTTTACTATTGGTGTAATGCTCTGAAGAAAATTATTGTAATATTCTGAAGTTTTTGTTCTATAAAAAAAGGGTAATAATAAGTAAACGTTGAGGGAATATCACACAGGCGACACATAGACCAAATTAGGAATGTTAATTTTAACTAAGGTCTAAATAAATTATAGAGTAATTGTTTAAGTTGAGAGGAATTGTAATATATTTGGTTTATTTTTCCAATTATATGTTTTTGTTGTTCATTCTGCTTTTCTCTTCATTTTCTGTTTTATCCAAATCTGTTTCTTCGTTATATTGATGTCTCTTCCCTGGCATTTTTATCCTCATCGTCACTAATAAATATTACAATTTATAATAAAATTTCTCCATTTATTTAAAACATTACAATCAGTTTGTATATGAAAAACCATGACAACCAAAACAAAACATATGACTGGAAAAATAAACCAAATACATTACAGTTACATCCCTCTAACATATGGATATATTTCTTAGTTTTTTAACAATACCTACTGTTAAAAAAATACATACATCACTTTAAGAGTTTTTATGTTACTACTTAATATTGCTATTGTCAGCAAATTTTTGTAGTTGTAGCAAAAACGTCAAATATTACAAATACTTGGAATATATTGTGAAAATATTTTTATGTAAACTGGTGGTTGTAGTGTGAGCCGGTGGCCGAGCGGTCTAAGGCGTCAGGACTTTGAGCTTGGGTTAGAGATAGCGCTGGTTTGAATCCGGCCTAGACTGGAGGATTTATCAGTAATATTCAACTTCTATTGTACTGGTTCGCCCCCATACTCAGTCTGAATAAGTTCCTCACACAGATCAATAGTCTATGAGGAATGGGCAGAGTAAGGTTAAGAAGGAGGATTGGCCTCCTTAAAAAAAATCTCCATTATTCTGCCAACCTACATCTTTATGAAGTGGAATAGTCTGGTTGCCAATGATGTCTTTGATATCAGCTTTCTGCAGACAAGTGAGAATGATGGTGTCGTTCTGAGAGATGTCACAGTTAAGTCTCTGAGCCAGTAGGAGTGCCCTACGTCTAGCCTCAGTCCCTGATACATGGCCCCACTTTACCAGCGCAGACCCACTCTGGGCAATGGCTCTTTGGAACAGTCCTGTACAACAGTAATTAGCAATGATAAATTATTGAAGTAATTAAACATGCCAATTAATTGTACAATAGTGATGATTACCTGTAGATAACGGTGAGAGATAGTGGAAGTGAGTGATGACAGAACCAGCACTCTCCCCTGACAAAGTGACTTGAGCTGGATCCCCTCCAAACACAGATATCTCGTCTTGTACCCATTGAAGTGCCAGCAGTGTGTCATGTAGACCGAGGTTGCCAGGTGCCACCTTCGAGCCCAGACTCAGGAATCCTTTAGAAAAAATTTATTCATCTTAAAGACTTATTATTTTTCTTCAGTACTATTCCAATTAAACAATGTCTTATTATGACATGACCTAATCATTTTACATAATGTACCGATCTTGCTTAGAATTGTATTTGTAATATATTGTAAATCAAATGATATTATTTTTAGAAAGTCCAGTTTTATAACAACCAATCCTTCTTCATGGAGCAGTCATGGGTTCCTGACAAAAGTACAGAGAAGAAGCGAGTCACTTTTGAAAACAAAGTATTGAGGAAAATCTTTCATCACATTAGAGAAAATGGGACACATATTATAAAATATATTACAAAAAGGTCTATTTGGCACACCACACTTTGTAACCAAACGCTGATGTTTGCGGTAGTCTGGATACATCATAAGAAGGGAGGATGAAGCTCTGATTAAGCAAATTTGGAAGGAAAACTCTAATGGAAGAAAACCTCATAGATGTCCAAAGAAAAGGTGGAAGATCCAAGTTCTTTTCTTTTTTTAGAATAATGGTCAGGGAGGAAGATGCGGAAGGTAGAATAAAAGAGAGAAAGTAGTTGTTGGCGAGGCCTAATACTGTTTTGGGTGTCAGTGGCCACGGGAGCAAGTATCATAAGAGAAAATAAAAAGGATGATTTCTATGTAGAGCTCTTCATACTTTAACTTTTCCTTTTTAAATACATTAAAAATATAATTACTCCACTTAAAAACAACAACATTTAATTGTTTATAAACACTTTGTTTATCAATGTTTTGAGACATTCTCAACACTCCCAACAGTTAGGAAATTGAAATGCTTAGTCCTCATCTTACGATAAAAGCTAAAACAGACTTTTAAATTATTAAAAAAATAATTAAAACCAAAACACTTGAGTAATAGAATTATTTTGAAAAGGATGCTTCTAAAAGAAACACTGATCTCTGAATCTTGCAGGATTTTCTGAACATACATTATTGCCCTTATGAGCATGTTGGTTTATATAGTGCTTAATATGTCTATAGATAAACATTAAAAAACGGAAACAGACTGTTGAAAAATCAAGTGCAATTTTAGAAATGCATCAACAGAATACAATATATTTTACATTGAAACTGAGTTCTTTCTCAAGTTCTTCATGACTTTGTTTATAGGTTTTGATCTCAGAGAAAAGTAGTGCAGTCACGTCAGAGTTAGCAGACCTTACGTTTTTAAAATTAAACCTTAAACAATTTAAAATTAAAACAAAATTTTCCAAGTCCTTATGTCATGGTTGATTTTGGTATCAGCTGATTTAAGTAAATTACTAAACTAAATTAATGCCAATATTACTCTATAGAAAAAAGCAAACGTTGAGAGGCTCTTTCTACCTCTGAGGAATGGAATACTTCTTAGAGGGTCTCCATGATAAAAAAACTTCTCTTCAAATTTCATCAAAATCTGTTCTGTGGTTCTGGAACTTTCGTGTTAAGTAGGTACATAATTTTCTTATTTTATATATTGAGATAACTTGTACATAGAGGAACACTAATTTTTGGGTTCCCAAGTTGCAGAAGACATTCTATATTGACCAGGTACCTCTCTCACACCTAGTCATAGAGAGTGTTTATGACTATCTCTCTATTTAAATAAAACACACCTGACCCACCCTCACTCATGAGCAGTCACAATGATAAGGAGCGAGAAGTGAGACTTCATACTGTCAAAACCAATCAGGATGTAATTTCTAACATTCTGAATCCAATTAAGCTGTTTAGAATAACTTTTTATATAAAAATATTCAGAATCCATGGGTAGTCCTTGTGTTATTATTGTTATTCATTTCTAAGACGCCGATCGTAGAGATATGGGCGAATATGATGAGTGTGATGAGTGTAGATAAACGAGTGTAGTCATTAAACTATATCTCAGTTTGACTTGGCTCAGAAAGGACTAATTAATAGCCCAATACCAAGGTCAACTATGGGACCTACAGCTTTACGTGGAATCCAAACCACATGGTGTTGGTCTGATTTTCAGCTAACTGACAAGTCTGACACTCAGTTCTCTTCACTACACAACATCTGAACCTTGACTATCACCCAACATGGACACCCCAGACTTCTATAGTAGTGTCCAGTGTTCATGTCAATAGCAAACATTGAACGGACGCAGTGTTGGTATTACGAGGTATAGTCAAAAAGCTCCTGGAATTGGTTGAAATATATTTATTAGACAAAGATTAAAACTTACAAACCTAGTTTCCTTCAAAATACTCTTCTCCTACAACAATACACTTATCCCTACAATCATACAGATGGTCAAAACACTTTTGACACATTTTTTTAAATGTATTTAAATAATTTTATCACATATTTTTCTGACATCTTTAGCACCTGCAAAATGATTTCCTTTTATTGATGATTTCACCGTGTAAACAGTAAGAAATCGACCGGCATGAAGTCAGGCAAGTAGGGAGGATGTTCTAATGTGGTAGCTCGGTGCTCGACCAGGTAGTTACGTACTAACGAGAATCGATGTGCAGGGGTACTGTCATGCAGCAAAATACAATTGTTTTCTGCTCAATTTATAAGGCCGTTTCCTCCTTATGGCATCTTGTAAGTGCCTAAGAACTTTTTTTTTAGGATAAATTTACCTTATCATCAATTGTTATTCTTCAGTTTGCATGGACAGTTTGCCGAACTCGCTCAATGTTGTCATCTGTGGTTGCAGTTAAAGGGTGTCTACTACGAAGACATCTTGTATGTTTATGCAACCTTCACGAAAACGTTTGTGCCATTCGTAAATTGGCTTTTCTTCGTCACCTTAATTCCGTATGCTTGAATTGACATTTAAATGTCCTAAAAGATGTCTTTTGAAGTAAAACACCAACTTTAAGTTATTTAGCTGCTCATTAAATCAATTTTCAAAAAGGGAAAATTTAAACACTCAAATATACGAAAAACACTCTACGGGGGAATAATGGTGGCTGAGGTATGCTTGTGCTACCTATATCTCTTCTCCAGAAGTAGTACTAGCTGATAGACAGTGAAATTTCCACCAGCAACCGTGCTGAGAGTCTCTGGACATCGATTCCATGAACTTTTTGACTGTACCTCGTAAGAGGACCGAGCATGGAACCTATCGCTTACAATCTTCCAAACACTTTGTCTCCAAGTAGATGGGTTACAGCACTGCACCACCAGTGCCGATATTTCCAATTGGAAGAAAACTTGTTTGGTCTTCATTCACTTAAGACTAAGTTATTTCTGTGACATGACTATGCCAACAAATAAAAGCATAACTGTGTCAATCATGATACTACGGGTACAAGTAAAATTACGTAAATATTGAGTGATTAGTAAATAAAATGCTTAAAACAGAGCCTGGAACATAGCCCCGACTGGAAGATGGTTAAATAACTTTAGCCTGCAAAGTCTGCATTTCAATCTGTCTGTACAACTAACATACTTATTCCAAAAAACTTACCTATTCACAGACAAAGTTGTAAAGTAAAAAACAAGATAACATGTTTGTAACTGTTGTACATCAAAACTTAACCGACAAATTTTAAACTTGTTATATTTAACTATGAAAAGTTAGAGGAATCTAACTAATTTCTTTAAATACCTGAAACTGGCACAGCTTATACATATACATATTTTAAACTTGACCTTGTATTTCTGGGAGTTTATACATATGTGCACAATAGTGAGCGCCTAAAAGTGCTTATAACAGATAGTGTAAAGTTATTTATTTTTTTTTTTTGTAATTTTTTTCTGAAATTCACATGTTTGGCTTATGTTCCTTATGACTTTTTCGTTTTGACAGTAAAAATTTATTGTTTTCTTTAAGCAGGTTAAAAGTAAGAAAGGAGCCATGTGATGGTAAATTCACATTATTAATTTTATTTTGGCAAAAGTATTTATATTAAGAGTTTGAGAGAGCTAAATAGTCTAAACTTCGACAAAGGATTTTTTTCATTTCATAACATAAATACCTGCTGCGCCTACTCGGTAATTTATAGTAACAAGAATGATTCCACCTCTGATGAGAAAGTCTGGCCCATACTGCTGAGATGAACCTGAACCAATGGTGAAGCCTCCACCAGGTATGAACACCATCACAGGCAGTTTGGAGGCACTAGCTGACGCTCCCTGTAAAATATGATTATTATTTAGAAACAACTATTCAAATATATCAGGGGTGCTCCAATGATCCTCAAGTCATGTGTAAGGTGTGTAGGTCAGTGACTGTAAGGAACAATGTTACATACACAATGTGAGGGAATATATATATCGTATGGCTTTTTGTCACCTACCATTATATATATCTTTGAAACTTAAAATTATGTAAAAGCTGAGTTTTATAGTTGGACAAAAAGTCCAAAAGTCATTACACTATAATAAAAATTAAAAATAAATGTAAGGAAATGAAAGGTTACAAAACTATATTTGTAAATATTCTATAGTGGTAGTTGTTATGGAATGATAATGTTAGAAAATAGAAATGTTGCTAATTCTATTTTCAACGACACAAAAATTCTCCCTTATTAACCCCCTTGTGGGACATTTAAAAAGGGGACCGGGCTTTTAAGATTTGAGTTAGTTGGTATATACTGTTAGCAGTTTTGCAAATATTAATGACTTTGGGCATGATAGTTTTGAGGGTTTCCAGTAATATACAATTTCTACATATTTTAGTACACTGAACAGTGAAAAAATAAAATTGCAGCGAAAATTTAATCATTGATAATTTGCACCAGTAGTACACTTTTTGTTTATTGGTTGTAACCATTTTCATTATATTAGAGTAAATGTGATTCACTAGATGAATATGATTCTAGATTATATTGAATGATTTAGTTATTTTGTAATTTTGTTTATCATTCTATTTTAAAATTATCCTGAAAGCCATTAATTTTGCAAATAGAACATTAATTCAAATTTACACTAATGCTATTGCAGAATCACTAATAAAACTCTTGAAGAACGATTATCACATGATTTTCATAATAATTGTTTTTCACATTCTCTACATAATTTTTTAGTAATTCTATAGTAGTGTTTGATGATTTTTTTGCTATCCAAAATAATAGAAAATTAAAAGATAATAGATTTAATTAAAAAACAAAATAATTTTGTACATATCTAAATTTATATGAATTTTTAAACTTATTTTTGTACACTGTAAAGACTGGGGAAGCTAATGTTTGTCCAGTGCAAAATGTTCCTGGACAACAAAGTTACCAGTATTCCGACAAGAGTTAATTATCATGAATTTCTTTTCATTTTATCACACTCTTATAGTATAAAGTTATCAAATCTTCTTGCATGGACTTAAATTAGTCTTTAAACCTTATGAAACTATAAAATATCTCCTTACATTGTTTTACATTACTTAGGGAAACTCTCATATCATTGAACATTACTTTATTTGTTTAAATTATTTTATTACTTCTGTTTTATATTTCATACATTATTCATTTTTCAATATGGCAATACTTTATTTGTATTACAAAAATATAATAAAGCAAAAAGATAATAATAAATGATAAAAACAGAAGAGCTATATGCTCATAAAAATGTGTACAGTTACTAGAAAAACTCTTTAAAACTAATTTAAAAACCCTGAGTTATTATAATTAAATAAATGAATTTTCTAAGAAGACAGTCCAAGTGTCTTTTAAGTACTTTGAAGAAGACACCGCTATCACCATTACGAGACCAAACAGTACAACCATGATAATACTTCCAAGGATACTTAAAGAACTTCGATATATACTTCAGATAAAAATCTATCAGTTATTTTTCATTTTAAATTAATATTGTGGATCTCAAATTTAATTTTAGGGGCTAACAATTTGTGTTTTCTTGTATAAAATATTGTCATCTTACTGGTGGTGTATAGATGTTGAGATATAGGCAGTCTTCACTTGAGAAAGCGTAAGCTATATGCTCAGAAAAATTTGTATAGTTACTAGAAAAACTCTTTAAAACTAATTTAAAAACCCTAAGTTATTACAATTAAATAAATGAATTTTGGAAGAAGACAGTCCAAGTGTCTTTTAAGTACTTTGAAGAAGTAACCGCTATCACCATTACGAGACCAAACAGTACAACCATAATAATACTTCCAAGGATACCTAGAACTTTGATATATACTTAATAAGATAAAAATTCATCAGTTATATTTCATTTTAAATTAATATTGTGGATCTCAAATTTAATTTTAGGGGATAAAAATTGTGGTTTTTTTTGTATAAAATATTGTTATCTTACTGGTGGTGTATAGACGTTGAGATATAGGCAGTCTTCACTTGAGAAAGTGTAAAGTTGGGGGCAGGCAGGTGCGTCAGTTACAGTGGGCAGAGTGTCTGTCCAGGCGGTGCGCGGCTTGGCCAACTGAAACATAAGGGGAAAATGTTATAGCTTTTAATACTTTTAAGATTATGCATTACAGTTTTATTCAAGAAAACCCACAACTTGCAGGGCAACTTAAATCTAGAAAACCTTCTCTTAGACTACCGTCCTATTAGGCATTAACTTGGGATATATTTGATGGTTGAAAAAGTTTACGGTATCAGACATTTTCACCTTCATCAGTGAAATGAACCTTCCTTGTAAGGAATGGACTATATGGAGTCACTTCCGCGCAGGTGTGGGAAGGTTTAACTACTAGAAATATAATTGAGGAATGGCAATTGATCAGTCATAGTCAAAGTCCCAACCATGGATCACATAGTTAATGACTGCCTATTGCGTTCAGGGGCAACTAGCTGGTATTACTTCAATCGGAGAAGCAGTTGTTGAATGGTTAAAAACCCTGGATTTAGCTCTGTGATCGGAGATCAATATTTAAACACTGACAGAAATACTTCATACTGAAGATTTTATTTTATGTAGATATTGTTTATTGGTCTGATTTTTAATTTTTTATTAGTTTGGAAGCTTGTTTTGGAAGCAATGCAATATATATATATATATATGTATATATATATATATATATATATATACAGTTTTATTCCCAGGAATAAATTCACACAGCCTAAATTTTCATGTAAAAGGGTTAGTAAATGTTTTCTCACAAATTGATTTTAATTTCTCTCTCTGAATACAGCATTCTCAAATAGTTTACTTCCTATTACACTACAAAACAACATTTTTACTATATTAAATATGAAAATATTACAAAAATGATTCCCTTGAAGAATTTAAATTTTTCAAAACAACTACTCAGACAATCTTCTATGTCCTTACTGATTGAAAAATTAGTCTGTGCACATGTCAGTGTTGCTACTAGCCATATTACTAAAAAAATATTACAACAATAATTAACAGCTGATTGATAATATATATATTTAACACTTCTTTACGACAACTGTTTGTGCAGACTAATGATTTCATAAAAGACCCCCTCTTCAATCATCACCTATGTCCAGCTGTCTCTCATATAATAGGATATTTGAGGATGTTCATAAAAAATCCTTTCAAAAGTTTTTTTTTGGTTATGTTTACATTGATTAGTGCAAAAGTGTCTTTTTAACAGTGCTTAAATTTTCTACAGTATTAAGTAAATTCTTTTAGTTACAGTATAAAATTTATATTTATTGTGAAATTTAGTGAATAATCTGCCAAATAAGCTGATAAGTATCATTTTATTCAATAAGACTAGGGATTTGTTCAAATTGTTCAACTACTCACAGAGTCTCTTGTAAATGCCACATGGTTGTATTGGACAAGCCTGTATAGCTCTAACACCAAATAAAGTTTGAACAAGGCACAATTTTTTATTTCAAACATGATTCTGTGGTTAATTGAGGAGTATCCACATGTACACCAATGAATAGAGCCAATTGAAATAATACCACTTTTATATTCATTGGTTTAATGACTAGAGTAGTTTTTTCCTGTTGAGGATTGCTTACTCTAACTCAACATTCAACTTCAACTGCTTACACTTGACTCAGTCAGTTGTTTGTTAGTACAGCTGAGTCCAAATATTACAAGCCTTCTATTGGTTCACCTAATAAACAGCTGTTTTTAAACATTGATAAAATGAGAACTGTCATAATTTAAATAATCATAAGTAAAAATACATATATTATAGAGAGATATATAAAAACAACAATAAAATAAATAAATTGACTTATTTCACTGGACAAATACAAATGTACCTGGCTTCTTGAAGTAGTATTACATGCTAATACAATAGTATATTAATATAAAAATGGACTAAAATAATATAATTATTATTCATCTATGCAGTTTGTTGTGAACTTGTTGATAACTATAAATTATTATAAAACGTCATAATAATAAATAACTTGACATTGTTGAGTACAGTGATTCAACTTTTATGTGGATATACAAAACTAATAGGTGGTAATACCTTACATTTAAACTACACTATGACAATAAAGAAAAGTAAATTCGCTGTAGGTGATAAAGTATTTGGAAAAATAAAGGGGTACCCAAACTGGCCAGCTAAAATTGATTGTATCGAAGCTTTTGGTGCAAAACTTGTTAAATACAAGGTGACATTTTATGAAACAGGAGAAACTGCAATTTTAAAGGAAGGAGACATATGTAATTATAATGAAAACAAGGCATTATATGGTAAATTAAAACTAAAAAATAAACGTTTTAATGAGGCAATTAAACAAATAGAAATGAGTTTTAATAGGTACAAATCCCCAATGGGTAAAACATCCTTGATAAATGAAGGTAAAAATAATAAAAATGCTGGAGAACCAGTATTTATAAATAGTCTTGAAAAACAATGTAATGCTTCAACAAACAACAGTAACTATCGTTTGGATTGTTCAACCCCAAAACCAAATGAGGAAACATTGTTACTTGGGAGAAATGCTAGTACAGACACTGAGGTGATTGCGGCTTCACAGTTAGAAGCTCCAGTGGACTACATGGCTAGCACTTGTCTTTCAATATTAAATCGGGATTGGCTTACAGATGACTCAATTAGGGTTTATTTTGAAGTTCTCTCTTTAAAGGTTTTCCGAGACCAGGGCATTTTATTAATTAACCCTGTCATAGCACAGGCCCTTAAATGTTTGACAGATATCGACCATGTTGTATCATGCTTAGAATTACACAAGAAAACACATATTATTATACCAGTTAATGATGCCCCAGCAGTTGACAGCTCAGGATCCCACTGGAGCCTTTTAGTTTTTGTACAGAAATTACACACATTTTTCCATTTTGACTCCTTGGGTTCATACAATCATGACTCTGCTGTTAAAGTTGCTAATTCCTTAAATACTTACTTAAATCAAAGTGAGGAGGCAAGAATAAGAACAGTTTCAGTACCCAGGCAGATAAACCATTATGACTGTGGTGTATATGTAATTTTATTCACAGAGCTAATATTGCAACACATTAGCCTAAATAGGCCATGGGATGATCTAAGCGCAAGTTTTCCAACTATAAATGAGTGTGATCTTCTTACTAAAAGGGCTCAGATTTCAATTGTAATCTTTAACAGTAAACATTATGACTTTGCTTCAAGAGATGCTCTGACCGATATGATGATAAAACCAGTTAAAGTTTCACCACCTAAAAATGTTCTTGCTTATACAAAGCCAGATGTTCACCAGAACCAAAAAAATGCACAGCTAGTAAATAACAGCTCTCTAGAAAAAAAATGCTCAAACCTGGAGGACTGTTAAAAGCAAAATATGTAATAAAAAAACTAGTACCGTAAATACTTTTAATCTTCCACTAGTTAACAAGTACCAAACTCTGTCTGAAAATACTGTTAACAGTAATTTAACGTCAAACAACACACCAGCACTAAATACAAAAAATAAAATGTCTCCTAATTTCAAGAAATATAATAATTCATTTAAATTGAATAACTATTCAAGCAGTAAAAGCAGTTCTGAATTTGATAAAATTAATAAAAAACATAACAACTCAGGTACAGAAAAAGGCAAGAAGGAACCTACTAAACCACCTGGAAAAAATCAGGACTCTAGTCTTTATCTTGTTTCCGATAGTCAAGGGAGAGGCATCACCCACCATTTGAGCAACCTACTTAATGGCAAACTACATGTGTCAGGATTTGTGTCACCTGGAGCCCCTTTTGAATATTTAATCAATAAGGTTGCAGCTTACACTGATGGGAGTGCTCTATCTGAGAACGATAATATTGTACTCATTGGTGGTGGAAATAACGTCTTTAATGACAGAAAAAACAAGAAAATACTTGCACTCACAGAGTGCATGCACTTGTTAGAGAAAAAAGTAAAATTGTTTAGCCACTCAAATCTTATTGTATCTACGATTCCTTACCGATATGATTTGGATGAAAAATTTCTGGTAAACAGAGAAATTGGGAAAGTTAATCAAAGAATAAGAGAGTTAACTTATTTCAGCCCAAACATCCACCTACTGGATCTTCATATCCTTGAAAGGCGTTACCAAACTAAGCATGGCCTTCATATAAACAGGCAAGGAAAAAAATATGTTGCAAGGCAAATTGAAAGAATTATACATAGAAATAATCACACACAAAAAACAACTCCGACCAGCTGCAATCAAGTTCTGCTGTCAACCCAGAATGACATATGCTTCCCACCTCTGCTCTCATCATCGGATATGCTCCACCAGCTTCAAAGTACTATAAATAGTAGCGGTGAAAGACCATCGCCTCCTGCCATCATGGATGTTAGATGTTACCCACCATTATCCGCGGGACACCGGAAATCACAGCCCATAGCCTACAGTGTTAGTGAAGTGAGGGTGTCATGTCAGCTCAGTGAGGGAAAACATAATCAGTGTGATACATCACAGACACACGAAGTGGCAAACTTTCTTTCTGTGACAGATCAAGCAATGACTGAATCTAGTAATAGTCCTGGTCATTTAAGTATTAGTTCTCTCACACAGGGCAATAATTTTTTAGATTCTATGATAAGGTAAAATCAAACTTTTTAATGAATAATGAACAAAACAAAATCAAAATTTTTCACCAAAACATTCAACATTTGCCATCAAGATTGGATAATCTTAGCATTAATCTTGAAGAATTGAAACCTGATATTGTTGCCCTGTGTGAGCATAAGATGTCAGATGAGGAAATTCAAAGATTGCATCTAGGTGAATATTTGATTTGTTCCCACTTTGCACGAAAGCACACAATAGGTGGAGGTGTAGTTATTTTGGCTAGTAAAAATTTTGTTTTTAACAAAGTTAGTATACCCCATATTGAAGCGATAGTGGAAGAAAAAGAATTTGAGTGCTGTATGGCAAATTTTAAGGTAGATAATTACTCTTTTTTACTAGCTTGTTTGTACAGATCTCCAAAATGTAATACTGAAGATTTGTTCTTAGAAAAATTTGAAGTTTTGGTTGAAATAATTTTGGAAAAATATAAGAACATTATAATAGTGGGAGACATTAATCTAAATGTTTTAAATAAAAATAAAATTTACTATAAATTTGTAAACATACTGAACCTAAATAACATGCATTACTTGGTTGACTTCCCAACTAGGATTACTGATTCATCAGCAACTGCAATAGATAACTGTATATCTAATATTAATAAGGAAAATATAAAAGTATATGGGGTATCAACTGAACTCTCAGACCATAATGGTCAAATAATTAATATTTTAGATGTAAATAATAAAAATAGTCACCAAACTTTGATAAAAAAGTTCTATAGAAAACTTGATAAACAAAACATAGAGTTATTAAAAAAATATCTTGCTAAGGAATCTTGGTTGGAGGTGTATCAGGCACCAATTGATATAAAATATGATGTTTTTAATTCTTTATTTAGTTACTATTTTAATATAAGTTGTCCCAAATTGTGTTGTACAGTTAAGTCTAAGAAGAATAGTACCTGGATTAATGAAGAAGTTAAAAGTATAAAAAATGAAATAGTTGAACTAAGCAAGAAAAGCAAACTTCAAAATAATAACTCACTCAAGGAAATTATCAAAGCAAAGAAAAACATTCTTAAGCAAAAAATTAGTAATTCAAAAAAATCTTATTTTGAGTCTAGGTTAAGTAAATCTTCAAATGTAGTAAAAACAACATGGAATATAATAAATGGAGAGGTAGGAAGCTGCACATTTAGCAATAGTAACATAACCATTTTGGATAGGGGCAATTTGATTTGTAATCCCTTCTTGGTTGGGAACATTTTTAATAGCTTTTTTGTGAATGCTGTTGATGAATTTGTGGTTCCAAATATTGGCATACAAAATTCTTCCATATCAAATGAATGCACAGGAAAAACACAAAAAACCTTTTTATTTCGGCAAATTACAGAACAAGAATTAAATAAAGTTATTTCATCTCTTAAAAATAAAGTGTCCTCTGGAGTGGATGAGATCACGGTAGCCCTAATTAAAGAAATAAAAGAACTGATTCTAAAACCACTGGTTCATTTAATAAATTCGTCCCTCATCTCAGGTATTTTTCCCAGTAAACTAAAGATAGCTAAAGTGATACCAGTATTTAAAAGTGGAGATCACAAAGATGTAGGATGTTACAGGCCTGTATCTGTTCTCCCAACCTTCTCTAAAATATATGAAAGAGTAGTCTATGATCAACTGCTGTGCTTTTTAGAATCTAACAAACTTTTGGACAATGAACAGCATGGCTTTCGACCAGGACGATCAGTCATCACTGCGGGTGTTGATTACATCCAAAGCATTGTAAATTCTATTGATAAGGGAGAAAAAGTAATAGGAGTGTTCTTGGACTTGACCAGGGCTTTTGACAGTGTTTCCCATAATATAATGATCAATTCACTGAGTCTGCAAGGTATAAAGGGAAAGGAACTGGCCTGGTTTCGATCATATCTACAAGATAGGAAGCAATATGTTGAAATAAAACATACAGAAGTTGGAAAATATCAATATAAAAGAAATGTTGCTTCCAAAATAGAGTCAGTTAGATATGGTGTTCCACAAGGATCTATACTGGGACCCCTTCTTTTTCTCAGTTATCTGAGGGGCCTTCCTGGTGTAGTACAGGGAATAGTAAATTCCATATGCCTGTATGCTGATGACACAAATATAACAATATCTGGAAAAACCCAAGAAGAAATTGAAGTGTCATCTTTTATTAGTCTCTCCCTGGTTAAACAATTTTTTGAAAATTTGAATCTCCTCCTAAATTTAAATAAAACAAAATACATTGCTTTTTCAACAAAACAATCAAGGATAAATAACCACCCTACAGTTAAAGTTGACAATGAATTTTTAGATCAGGTGAATAGTACAAAATTCTTGGGCCTATTTATTGATGAGAATTTAAGTTGGGACTGCCACATTGAATATGTTTTAAAAAAGATATCATCTGGTGTTTATGCTCTTAAAAGAATGTCAAATTTGTGTACCTTAGAAACTTTGAAAACGATATATTTTGCCTTCATTCACTCATACATATCCTATGGTATAAGTATTTATGGAGGTACCATAAAACAAAATTTAAATAGAATCTTAACTATGCAAAAAAAGGCCATAAGAATTATGATGAGACTTAAAAGAAAAGACTCAGTTAAGAAAGTCTTCGAAGAATTGAGCATTCCAACAGTATACAGTTTGTATATATTTGAGACTGTTAAATATGTCAAGGCCTTTCATCTGCCACTGAATAATGATCATGCACACCATTACAACACCAGAAACAAAATCACTGTGGAACCACACAGACTTGAGTTTTTTAAAAAGAAAGCATCGTACATGGGTGTAAAGTTCTTAACTCACATTCCAGAGGATATAAAACAAATCAAAGATTCTTCAAAATTTTTAAAATCATTAAAGCAATATTTGATCAGCCAATCTCTGTATTCATTTGAGGAATTTTTTAATAATCATGCCTAGTTTGATGCAATCTTTGTACTATTTGCTTTAAGTTCTCGGTACTTTGAACTAAGTTGTATTCGTGTTTGTTTAATATATAGTTATTTATTTAAACTGCCAACTATCTTAAATTTAATTTTATTTAGTATACTTTGTATTTAATTGACACTATTTACATGTACAATGTGCATATACAAATAAAGATTTTATTGATTGATTGATTGATTGAATAATTGTTTGCTCTGTACATACCTGGAATCGGTCAGGCTTATCTCCATAGGGAATGCCGAGGAATGCATCAAATTCAATGTTGGTGGTCGATGCATTAGCAGGTATGTTCACACCTGCTATAGGTCCCTTCTTAGTTGTTAGATACACAGGAGTTTGGCTGAAACAGACCAAATATCTCAAACATATTTATCAACTTTGAAAACTACACCAAAACATGAAATTCCAAGAAAAAAACTAAAACAATATGTTAAAATGTAAATTTCTTGTGTTGGGAGAATCTTTCTAAATTGTTTTCAAGTAAAGTATTTAATTCCATCATTTGCAATGTTATATGATGTTTGTTTTTAGTATCAAATTGGGCTATTAATAAATATCTCTTTCTGAGGAACAGTCGACCTTAGTTAGTAACAATGGCTACACTCGTTCATCTACACTCATTTGCCCCTCATATTCGCCCATACCTTGACAATCAGAGTCTTAATAATGAATAAAATGGTTTATAGTATTTGTTATTTAGTTCTGTGGTTAATTAAGCTTGCCTATCTTATTTGTACAGAGTAGATGCAAATTTATAATAATCTGTTTATAAACACTGACTGGGTTATGGTTAATTAGGTTTTAACCTTGAACATATATTTTTTTTAATTTTAAGAATTTTCCTAATACTTTTTCCTCAAGAAACAACCTTTACATTTGGTATTTATAATATGGTTTTTAAGAATTTCCATTTTGGTAATAAATAGTCTATTTTGAAGTAAAACAATAACTTCCTACATTAACTGTAATTTTACATATATATATTGTTTAAACTATATTTATAATTGAAATAGATTAATTCTAGAGTAATAAGACATAATTTCTAAACAAATGTTGTAGAAATAGAAATATATCTCAAGTTACAATTTGTCAGCACAAAAGCTCCTGATTTGTGTGCTATCATTTTAGTCGTTATCACAAACATGGAATGGTAACACTCCAAAATGTCATCTGTACATCAGAACCAATCAATATACTTGAAGTTTTAAAAGTCATATCAATTCTATTGTTGGAATTATTTATCTGGTGTTACTGTAAATATTAGCTCTAACTGCACAAACAAGATTACTTCAAATATCTACACAGACTGCGTTACAAGATCTTTTAATTGTTCCTAAAATAAGATATGGTAAACTTTCTTCTAAATAATAGGAACAATGTAGTTTATTTTCTTGAGAAGGAAAGCATGCCCAACTTATTTTTAAGCCCAGGAGTTTCAAATGTATCAAAATATAAAATATACAGTGTCATTTTAATATTTACCTTACATTTAAAAAATAAAATCAGCTTCACACTGAACCATTATAACCATTTCCATTTTCAATTTCAGAACAGAAAAACTGAATGACAAGCAAAATTATTATATTCTTACATATGAGACGCCAACACAACGTTGTTGGTATTTTAAAAGGCGAATATGAATGGTTATTTGAGTGTATTACAAAATTAAGGATTGAAAACTTTATTTAGATGTAGTGCTAAAATTGAAGTGATGCTACATATAATTTTGATTGAGCAATAGATGTGTCACTAAGATGATGAAGCTCCAATATGATCGAAATGTCAGCATCTTGTAGAACTTGTACGTAGTAACCTGACACAGTTCTAAGTGGATTACAACTATGTAAAGTACTTAAATAGTAGTTTTAGGTATAAATTGGTTAGTTATTTTATTGAAAATATCTTAAAAATCATATTGAAATGAATTGACACTAAACCATAATTATAAAGTTTGTATACAATATTAAATCTACTAGCTGATAAATAGTTTAAGGGACATTAATTACTTTGAAAAATAATTTGTAGTTTACACATAAATATGCAAGAACTAGGCATGTATACCTGATTATCTAGATAAAACTTAAATTTATATGTGTGGTTTTAAAGTATGTACCTGCTTTGCACGTTCAGCATGTAATTAAGTAAATTTACATTGAGTCTAAATTCAGTATATACTTTCAAACCTTTAATCTGGGTTAACCCTCCCGGAGTTACTTCTCGAAAATACGACCACAATTGTGGCGCCTTGAATGATACCTGTCAATTCGGTGACATCAAGCAATCGTTCAGAACATATAATGTTAACTCGGTTATTTTTTGTAATTTGTATGAATCGGTAGAGGAGATTCTACTTTACATCACATGTCTTTGGATTTCCTCTATTCCTTTATGAAACAAAAAAATACAGCTGATTTATACTACGCAGTTGTTGTGTTGACAATCTGTCAATGTTTCAGTGAAAGTGAAACGGTCTTCCGTGTTATTGTTTTTGTTTTAACGTTATTTATTATGTTTTAGTGCAAAATGGATGATGATTTAATTTGTGATAAATCAAATGATATTAGGGAATTATTACGCAAAAATGTTAGTAACATTCGGGTCAAAGAGTTTCCTAATGATGTTTCTCTACAAGTATACAGTATACTCTACAAGACTATTCCAGTACAGTAAAACGGAGTACCTTTTTACAGTCTAGTAATAAACCTTATAATGTATATATTTACTTTTTATGTTTAAAATTTGCAATAAAACTGCTATCTTGGAGTTTTTATATATGGTGAAATAACTCTTACTAGCATGGTGTAAACTTTGAAAAAACTTGGAGATTTTGATTCTTTACAATACAATCTAGGATAACATCAACAATATTCTACAGATGTAAACATATATATTTTTCTAATATACCTTATTTTGTCTAGTTTACATTTATATTATATAATACTTTAAGGTTTTAATAATTGTTTAAATATGCTGTACATTTTTCTATAAAACGCTGCAAAGAAGCTAATAATAGCTGTACAATAAGGGGTGGACTACTGAACGCTGGGAGGGTTAATGAACATTTCTCATTATATTCATGTTTAAGCGTACAGATATAATGAGTACAGACAGCAGTTGGATTTTTTTATCATTCTGTGACGAGCATATACTTGTGTAAAAAATTTTCTGATTGTCTGAAAGGCAACTGAAGTGTTTGTTAACAATACTAAAAACAACAAATGGAAGATAAATGAATTTAAATTGTTAGTAATACTATGCGAGCTGTAACAATACTAAAAACAACAAATGGAAGATAAATGAATTTAAATTGTTAGTAATGTTATGCGAGCTGATTATGTGTTGAATACTGCTGTTACCTATGGGTAAGACGAATGAAGGCAGCAAGGAGTAGTGGTAACAACATAGTCCAGGCCATGACTGAGGACTTCCCTATCTACAGAGGTAGATAAAACCTACGACTACCATTTCAAACATTATTACTCATTCAACTTGACAATAGGTCCCTTATCTGGAAAAATTACTCAGCACAATTTATTTAACATACAACTTCCACACCTCACACACACAACTATTACCTAAATTAAATACACATATCAAATTGTTAACGTGTACCTCTGCAATAATACTTATCTATTTAACTAACTAAAATATGTTCATAATCATCAACAAATCCTACTAACACACTAACTGATCCTAAATATACAAATAAATCTTATTAAATTACACTGAATCTACACTATATTCTTGCTAAGTATGCATAGTAAAGTAATAACACCTCTAATAAATCTTCCACCTGTAATTGTGAATAGCTGCATCAATTTAAATACATTAATATAAAATAATTAATAACAAGCAGATTGACTTTAACAATTATATTAAAATACACTATTATACTTGTATAATTTCTAGAAATAAGACGGATTTGGTGCATGGTAAACCAACAAACTCATGCACTGCAAAATTACTAATCATGCAACATTCACAAATCAAATCAAATCAATCAAATCAAAATAACTTTATTCAGCTAGCACATATGCATACAGAATGGTGTCATACAAAATTTACTTAAAACAGATATTATAGGTACATAGAATATATTATATATTATAAACATAAACACTTAGTATCATCTTTTACCTCAATATGTCAATAAAATATTATATTAATAAAAATACTCCTCTAATGAATAAAAGGTTTGTTAATCATTAAAATCCTTAGTTTTTTTTGAAACTTGTCATAACTTGTAATATCTTTTATATATTGTGGCAAATAATTATAATATCTGACTCCCGCATAGTTAGTTTTTTTTTCGTAAAGTTTTAACTTATGTGAATTGAAAGCAATATTGAATTTATTTTCGTATTATAACTATGATGATGTCCCAGAGTATGAAGTATAGTACTATTACATTTTATTGATAATACTAACTGATATATATAAACACTGAAAACTGTCATTACTCCCAAAGCAGGAAAATGATGCTTGGCCGACTCAAACCATTTCAATTTAAGCATAATCCTAACAGCATTTTTTGCATTTTCAAAATTCTGTTTAAATTTTCAGTTGATGTTCCTCCATATACAGAAATTCCAAAAGAAATATGTGAATGGATAAAAGCAAAATATACAGATTTCAGTGTAATTAAGTCACAAAGCCGAGCCAATTTTCTAAGAGTAAATAGTCCAGTTGATATTTTTATGGAAATGTTATTGACATGCGAGTCCCAAGTAAGATATTTATCAACTTGTAATCCAAGAAATTTAAGTTCATTTACTTCTTCTAAAGCATTGTATTTATAAAGATATTTGTATCACTTCTGCTAGATATTCTTTTATTTACAGTAAATGTAATATATTTAGTTTTATTAGGGTTTATTACTAAATTTAAGTTTGCTAGATATTGTTGAATAGCTGTAAGATTACAATATGCATTAATTTCTAAATCTTGTAATTTTTGGCTGGACAATTTTAAATTTATATCATCAGCATATAAAGTGACTTTGCAGCTAGCATTTGATTTTAAAAACTGGGGAAGTCCATTAATGTAACATAAAAACAAAAGTGGTCCCAAAATAGATCCCTGAGGGACTCCATAACGTAAAGTGGTCTTAAGTGAATTAAATGTTCTTAGGTTGTTTCATTTCAAATGATTTATTTCAACATAAGACGATCTGTCAAGTAAGTATGACCTAAACCAAGAAAGTGCATGATTTCTTATACCCAAGTTTTGAAGAACATCAAGTAACCTACTATGACAAACACTATCAAATGCTCTACTAAGATCCATAAAAACCCCAATAGTGTTTTCACCCTTATCAATAGAGTCAATGACTGATTCAATAAATTCAATAGAGGCGTTTATCGCTGATTTGCCACATCTGAAACCATGTTGATCACTTGTAATAAGATTATTGTCTTCTAGATATCTAATCAGCTGATTGGCCATTGCCTTTTCATATAATTTAGAAAATGAAGACAAAAGTGATAGTGGTCTATAATTTTCTACGCTTTCGGGATTACCTGTTTTAAAAAGGGGCTTGATTTTTGAGATTTTTAGCCGTTTTGGAAAAATTCCAGAAACAAAAGATGAGTTTATTATGTGCGTTAATGGTTTTATTAAATGGACCTTAGCAATCTTAATTATAGGCATAGGAACTTCGTCATAACCCGTAGAGTATTTGCTATCAAATGAGTTGATTATACAATTCATTTCCTTTTCAGTTAAAAATGTAGGGGAGAATTATTTATTTGTAGTATTTGTCTGATAAAGACAAAAACTACCTGCAGGGCAGACAGATTTCAACTGGGGAATGATTTGAGTATCGACCATGTTATTGTAATAATCATTAAATACTCTAGCTACATCACTAGGATTATTCACTAATGTACCATTAGATCTTAATCTAAAGTTTTTCTGTTTTACATCATTTTTAGGACCAATTTCATTTTTAATAATTTTCCATTAAGTTTTACAAACATTACTAGAACTACTTAACAAAGAGCTATAAAAGTCATGTTTAGCTTTTAGCATTTGTATAGTATTTTTTTTTTTTTTTTTCTTATTTTGAATCACAAACTTCAATTCAGGAGTTTTTAAACGTCTGTATATTTTTGTCAAATTAGTAATTTCATCTTTATTTTTTTAGTAATTCAACTGATATCCAATTATTTTTTTTAATTTGTTCCCTACATTTTACTTTTGGAAAGCAAAAATCAAAGTAATAAAAAAATATACAAAAAAAAAAAACAATCAAACTTATCATATACATTAGAGTTATAGACATCAATCCAGCTTTCCTTGGATATCATATCAAGAAATAGCTTTTTATTATTTTCTGAAAATTTTCTTTTGAAAAAAATGTAAACTTTTATTATTGTTAGAACTCAAAGCAGGGTTATCCAATTCAAGAACTTGAGCATCATGATCTGACAAATTTGTAATCAATCCTCTAACATTAAGCTTATCTTTGGGTAAATTAGTAAGGATGTTGTCGATGCATGTCTCAGCTGTATCACATATTCTAGTAGGAAAATCTATCAAATAACTAATTCATGACTCCTTAATATATTTTTGAACTCTCTTGTTTCTCTACAATTAATCAAGACATTTATGTTAAAATCTCCACATATTACAATATTAGGACATTTCTTTACAATTCTCAATATTAAAATGTTTAATCTTTCCAAGAATTCAAAAAAATTAGAACTGGGTGAACAATATATTCCTATTACAATAAATTGAAAAGAACCAAAAATAAATGTTGTAGCACAAAATTAAAATATTTTGTCCTCACATATATTTGTATCAATTAAATCATTTAAAACTATTTGTCTGTACTTGATATTCTCTTTAGAAACAATCATAACACCCCCTTTATTACTATATTTTCTACAATAAAAAGCATTCAAGGTATAACCATCAATTTTTATGCTATTAATTTCACTATCCTTAACATTGTGTTCTGACAGAATAACTATTGTAGGATCAATTTCAAACAAAACAATTTGTAGAGATTCCAGACAAACTCTCAATATTTTGGTGAAATACGGTAATTTTTGTGATTAATTTTTTTTCCTTAATCATATAAACATCTTTATCCGGTATGTTACATCTTTTGAATGAATTAAAGGAAAATTTGTCATAGATTGATCTGTTTTGTTATATGGAGTATTATCAGTATTTACTTGACAATTATTTACATGCAAAAATGACTCATTCGTCCCAACACTTGATACATATTCATCACTCAAGGTATCAGAACCTGAAATTTCACTCGGTAAATTATTAAAACCATCACTTCCAAAACAGCTTGCTGATCCTTGATGGTTTGTAGGAGCATCAAGCTCATAATCATCCACAAGACGAAGAGCAGTAGTGTATTTTTTCAAGTTAGAGTCAACAGCTACCCCCTTGACTGCTTCACTATAGGATGGCACTCTTGGAACAACTATCAGGGAAGGAGTCTCTGTCAGGTCATAGGTTGCAAGTTCTGGACTTGGCCATCGTCATGGTGAAGATGTTGATATGATTGATAAGTCCAAGTCTTGATTCAGCAGGCTTTGTGGCAATGTCTTGAACTCACAGATTTTTCTCTTTAAACTATTTAAAAAATCTTCATGTGAAATTCCTATTCTTGACTCGTTCCAATGCTTACTATATAATATAATGTTAATGGTGGCTTGTGTTTCTTGTTGAAATTTGCTAAGATTAGCAACAAAATGGTCAAGTTGTATCTTGTCTCTTATTTATTTATTTATTTATTTATTACATGCTACATAACAGCTCATGCCAATTACAATGCAGCATTACAATATAGATCAAGTTACAGCATGCTACTCAATAAATCTTAACGATGAACAACAACAGCAGCGAAATGTATATAAAGTCCATTTTCAATGAGATCAGATCAGATTTGGCTTATAGGTTATTTAAAAAGCAACAAACACATGCAAAAATAGTTAACATATAGAACACATAATTTTTATATATCATCTAAATAAATTACTATTCTAAATAAATTACTCAAACCATAATTGCTAAGCCAGGTTTGTAAATCATAATATATATATATACATACATACACATACACACATACATACATATATATACATACATACACATATACATACATACATACATATACATATTTAAAATCTGCAGATGTGACATACATAGTTCATAAAGAAGGTAAGTTAGTCAACTGTCCACATCAACAAGCAGTATTTTTTTAAAGCTTTTCAATGTATTATGAAAAATATCTACGTTCGATGAGTAAATATTGTACGTTCTTAACATGGTGTTAATCGGTGAGTAATATCCGAGGTTTGTGTTGGCAAAATGAGGGCTGAACAAGAGGCAGCTACGAGAGTTACGTCGGGGCACTGCAAAATTAATCTCTGATAATAGTTGTGGGTTATCAATAACCCCGTTAACCAATTTATGCAGGTACAACAAGTTTTGTATTTTTCGCCTTTTAGTGAGACTTGGTAACTCAAAAAGGTTTAACAATTCTGAATAGGATATTACGTAATTGTAATTACCAAACTCTTTATAATATAGAAAACGTAAAAACTTCCTCTGTATACTTTCAATTGTATCTATAAGATACACAAAATGCGGAGACCAAACTACTGCGCCATATTCAAGCTTGGATCTTACTAGTGAATAATAAAGCATTTTGAGCGATTTGGTGTTTCTTAAAAAATTACCCGACCTGCGTATGAGCCCCAGTAGCCCAAATGCTGATTTGCACACTGCTAATACATGCTCAGAAAAAGTCAATTTAGTATCAAATAAAATTCCAAGATCTTTAAAAACTGATGTCCTCTGTAACACTATACCATTCATCGTATAATCATATAAGATCGTGTTCTCCTCCGATTTGCGCGTATATGACATAACGGCACATTTATTTATATTGAATTTAAGATTAATTTCGCTCCACGCCACAAGTGCATCAAGGTCTTCTCGCAATCTCAAGCAATCTTCAATACAGGTAATGCGTTTGAAAAGTTTTATGTCATCTGCATATAACAGTATATAACAATATTTTATACATTGTATAATTTTATTAATGAATAGTGTGAATAACAAGGGCCCCAGGTTTGAGCCTTGAGGGACGCCCGAATAAGCAAAATACTCGGTAGAGGAGAAACCCTCGTAGCTGACAAATTGTTTTCTTTGAAATAAATATGAACAAAACAACTTTACGTATTCATCCGACAATCCAAAATAATGTAATATTTTTAACAATGCTATAATTTTTGTCTTGTCAAATGCCTTGGCAAAGTCCGTGTAAACAACGTCCACTTGTACATTGCTATCAAGAGCCGCAGAGCAATATTGCAAAAAATTTAATAAGTTTGAATTAATTGACCGACCAGGAAAAAACCCATGCTGTTGTGGACTGATATATGGTTTTACATGAGAAAACAATCTTTTATGTAAAATAGTTTCAAACACCTTCGCAGGTGGCGATAGAAGTGCAATAGGTCTATAGTTTTTTATATCTTGCTTATCACCTTTTTTTGGAATAGGAATAACTTTGGCAAGTTTCCATTGTTCTGGAAAACAACAGATTTTTATTGACATGTTAAATAAATAATGTAAAGGTGTAATAAATAACTCGGAGCATGCCTTAAATATATATGGTGGAATTCCGTCAGGACCCAGCGAACGTTTGGGTCGTAATTTTTGAAATGCATTTATTATTTCAGTTACGGTAATATCATGCAAACTTAAAGTTGTAACATTGTCCATGACGGGAGACCGGACGGCCTCCTGGCACAGCTGGTCGTGATTAAGATTGTTATCGCGATCGTAAACAGAACCAAAATACTCAGCCATAGCCTCTGCTATCTCAGCGCCCCCTTCCACTTCCTTATCATCAAGGTGCATTGTTGCTGGTATCTTATCAGTACCTCTTAACTTTTTAATAGCGCCCCAGAATATTTTTGGATTGTTGCGAATACTAATTTCTACACCCTGAACGTAAGCATCAAAATCAACTTTTATTTCACGTTTTACCTCAGCTCTTACTTCTTTATATCTGGTTAACACACAAGGCATTTGACATTTCTTAATACGTCGCCTAATTTTTTCCTTATATTTAATCATTTTTCGCAATTCCAAAGTAAACCAGGGAGGATATTTACACTTAAATGCTTGTTTGTGTGGAACATGACAATTCATAGCATTGTATAATTTATCATAAAAAAATTCTATAGCCTTATTCAGATCATCTATTAAAAATAAATTACTCCAATCTATATTCTTGAATTCATTATAAAGAGCGTAAAAATCAGCCTTTACAAAATTATAAATAATCTCATTACTGTTCTTAATCAAGCTAATATTTTCTTTAAAACGAACACCAAAATTTTTTATAACTAAGGCAGGATGATGACTATCCTCTTGAACAACAGGTTCATTCTCCTTGACAACACACAAATCGTCTATATCAGATAGTACTAAATCTAATGTCCTTCCCATCTCATTTAAAACATTGTTTTTTAGTGTCAAACCATATAATCTGTTAAAAAACATAAGTTGCTTACATATTTCATTTCCTTTAGAGAGGTCATGTTCAATGCCATTAACATGCAGATTGAAATCACCCACTATTATTAGGTGCTCTTTTTTAAATTGAAACAAATCTAATTTTTCAAAATACTGTTTGTATAAATTTAATTGAGAATTTGGCGCAAAATAAGCTACTGACAAGACAATAGTATTGTTATTGGACAAATGAATTCTTAACCAAATATTATCCTCCTCAGTTTCAAGGTTGTGTAACCGTTTTACATTTACACAGGTGTTCTTTACAGCTATCAGAACTCCCCCTCCTCTCCTTTTACCTGTCCTTAACTCATCCCTATCTTTTCTGTAAACAAGATAATTATCTGAAAATAGTTCGGAGTTGTTTATTGAGCTATTCAGCCAAGTTTCTGTTAGCACTACAATATCATACTCATTTTCTAAAAGGCCTAATGTGAATTTAACAGTTTTTGACCGCAGTCCTCTTACATTTTGATAGTACATACTAATATCGCTCATAGTTTAATAAATTAAGGTTTTAAATTAACATAATTATAACAGGCTATAAATTTTTAAACATGCAAACATAACAAAAATTAGAAAAGAAAAAAAAAACATGCCATCTGATCCATTACTGTCTGGCCTAAGTACATGCATATAAATAAGGCTATAATATATATTTATTAACAAAAATCTAACAATCCATAAACTATTAAACGTGTAAATATAACAACAAATTAACAGTAAACAAAATATACCAAATAATCCGTTACGGTCTGGCATTTAACTACATGCATATAAATAGGCTATAATAAATTTATTAAATAAATACCTTAAGTTATGATAACGTTTACTTAAGTTGGTCCAAGTCAGATTTGTCGTTGATGAGAACTGCTCTTGCTCCCTCCTTCTTTCGAACGAAGATCTTGCCTGCGTTGGATATCCATGCAAACTTGTAGTTCTTGTCTCTCTGGGCGGCGCGGGTCTGGAACCACAGCTCCTTGGTGCCTCTGGCGAGGGACAGACCGACGTACACCTTGCTCTCACTGTTGAATCCCAGCCCCAGGTTTGCAGATGAGAATCCATTCTTCACTTTCGCTTTTCTTTGCAGCTCCTCCATATCGATGCGTCGGCAGAACTTGACAATTATGCTTCTATGTGGATTATTTTGGGTCTTTGACAAACGATGAACGGCGTCTACCATGCTGTCCTTCAGTCCGAAACCGAGCACTCTAGCCACACTTACAACCACGTTCATTATATTTTCATTCTTAACCTCGGGCACGCCACGTATCTCGAGACAATTACGACGCGAGTACTGCTCGGCCGCGAGTTCAGTCTTCTTTAAGTCAGAAACTTGACGTTTAAGGCTTGTGTTCTCAGTAGTAAGACCATCAATACGTGTTTCTAGTTCAGCAATCTTCGTCGTATTGTTTTTAGTGTCAACTTTGCAGTCCTTAACTTCTTGAAAACAACTGTCGATCGTTTCATTAATGTCATACTTAAACTGTTTGATTTCTTCCCTCATAACAGACATATCCTTCCTAAGGTCCTTATTGTCCTGTTTAATTTCTTCCATGCTGCTTAACAATAAATCCAGCTTCTGATCCGCTGTGAGGGCACTGACGTCCGAGCTGCTGTTATTGCGAGTGTTCTTTGGTGGCGCCATGACAGTCCGCTATCAGTGCGACCTTGAACCGGCTCCTGCAGACTGTGGTGGAACAGGTTATCCCACACTTAAAATCACAACTTTACGGTTTAATAAGGATTGTTTTAGCACAAAACTTACAACATATACTGTCCACAACTAAAGTAAGGCACTAGTGCAAAAATAATTTCTCAATAACTGAAATAACCCGCAAAATAAAGCAAATATCACGGAGCCGATCAACACACGTCTAGTCCACTAGCATGCTTCCCCCTCCAGTGGAAGCATGTTATACAACATGGGTTATACAACCCATGGGAGAGAGAATCAGATATTTGAAACCCCTTTCCTTAAAATCTTTTAAAAACTGGTTAAAAGCAGAGTCATAATCCTCCTTATTCGGTTTAGTGTTGTATTTTGGTTTTGTGACTAAACCATAAACCCCAGCTTCACCATTTCTCTGCTGGAAAGTCAGTTTTGAGGACACATAATCTCTAGCAGAAGGTTTACCAAACATTTCCCTAAATACAACCGCCACCCCAGCTGACATATGGTGCTCCTGACCTAAATCTGCTGATATGCAGTGAGAGAAGGCAACTGATGGGTTCTTCCTAAGTCTTGAAATCATGGTTCCCATGTGAACATCACTTATTAGAATTTGATTCTCCTGCTCGAGTTTTTTACATACAGGCTTAGGATAATTTTGCCAATTCTTGTTAAGTTGAGGATTCATATTTTTAGAAGATTTTATCATATTGTAGATCATTTTAGAAACAAACCTTTTGCCATGTCTGTTAATATGGAGGCCATGTTTTGTATGGCGCCACCTCTCAAGCAAGTAAAGGTCAAGAAGATGTACTCTTGAGTATTTATAAGCTAATTGTCTGATTTCTATATTGATGTCTGAAATCAGCTTATGTTTCACATTGGCGCATTGAAGATCGTAACGATATGGCACAGTTGCCAAAATTATGTTAGTGTGCCTTAAATTTTGGATTTGATTCTCAATTAAATTTCTAAATTTATATGTCAGGGTAGAGAAATCAGAACCCTTAAAATCATCAGCATCATTGCATCGCAATTATGACAACCCAGTCTTTCTCAGCATATGATGTCAGATTTTGGTTGTCAGCAACTTATTTTAATATATTTTCTAAATTCGCTCCAGGTTGTATATGACCGAATACCTTGACTTTATTATTTAACATTATATGCAAAAAGTTAGTAACGTCTCTACCTTGACTATCAGAGTAAAGAGTCAAATTCAAAATATCTGTTTGGTTAATTTCTTGTTTTTTAATGTCAGAGTACGGTATGGAAAAAACCTATTGTGTCTTAATACTTTTGAACATGTATCATCTTGATTTATTATTTTTGTAGGCTTTCTTGTATTAGTGTGAGGGGTTTCTTCTAAGCAAGAATATAAGGTTGTATCCTGAGTTTTTTTACACACTTGATTTGTGTTTAACACTTGATGAAGCAACTCTTCATTAGCTAAAGCATTTTTTACCATAAGAGACATAACAATATTTTTAGCAGTGTTGTAACCATTTGTTATAACATAGGACAAATATGACCGTTTTTTAATGCAATCTATTTCATTTAAATATGGTATTTCTAGAGTACCGAGAGGTTTAGATTCAGTTAAATGCAAAATGAAGCATTCAACTGCTGCAATTGCTAGTATTCCACAATCATATGAATTTCTTTGAGAGGGGCCTTTTACTTGTTTTATTTCTGGAGTTGTCAGTAAACAAAAATAGTTGGCAAGTTTATCGGCTACTTTTTTAGCAGAACACAAGTTATGATTATTTAAAGAGTCATAGTAATAGTATTTTTGCTCAACTTTACTATAAACCAAAACACTCCAGTGCATACCACTATCTTGAAAACCATCTGAACTGTCATTTATGGGCATTATAATTGTGTCACTACTTTTTACTAATTGCAAATCCAGATATTCGTTAATATCCGTAAGAGTTTTTATTGCTTGGGTTAAACATGGATTGAATAGATGTATTTTTCCTCCATTTCCTGTAACTTTCAATGCTAAAATATGGAAATAAGATGTAATAAATTCATCAGAAAGCCAGGAGGGGGTGGTCAAATTAATTTTATTTTCTAACAGAGTATTTTTATTCCTTAAACATTTATTTTCCTCAGACAGTATATTATAATCTTGTTTTAGTTTTTTGTATTGTTCTTCAGAGCAGTAACTGGGTATCACTACTGTCTTATCAGTTTCCAATGGAACATTCACTGCATTTTTATTAGTTTGTTTTTTTTTCAATAAACTTAGATTTTTTATTATTAAGATATTTAGTTGATACTTTATTTGAAGGAGTTTTGACAATGTCTGTAATAATTGGAGATTTTCCTCTTTCTTTAATGTATGATCTTGTTTTTATCAACGGGCTGTTTACTGTATTTTTATTAACTGTCATTTTAAATAACAAACAATAATGCTGGCAATATACATAATACCAAATATTTAATACATTTTACATTATTTCATTTTTCATAATGCTCTTTATAATATTACTACTATTTAATTGATTAAGTAAAAATGAGTTTTCAATTATAAAAAATTTTACTATTTTAAATTATTTCAACAATTCCAAACACTCAGTTTACTTGTCATTAACAAGATTCAAGGTCAGTGCAGCAAGGTTGACAAATTCCAAACAAGTGAAGCTGGTACAAAGTTCACTTCTGCCTTGAATTGAAGCTCATTGCTCAATATTGAATGTATCAGTTGACTAGTCAGTCAAACCCAGACAGGAAATTACTCAGGTAGTCAAATTTAGTTTAGTCTCTCTCTGTTAGCTATCTATCAATTAATTCAATTACAAACTGTTAATACCTTTAGCTAGTTTCTCACTTTTATACTGATATCAAAATCACATTTAATTGTCTTTTTCAAAGAACCATAGATTATTTTAGACAATACAGCAAAATACAAGTTGCAAAGAAACATGTGATTTTTATTATGAGAGCAATGTAAGTAAACTATATTTAATTATTTCTCACATAATAGCAATTATAAAATAAAACTTATTACTTGTATATAAAGTAAATACTTCCCCACTTATCTTCTTACAAATATATCAACAAAAAATTCACAGTAACTATAAAAACTTAGGTTTTATCTAGTGCTCTTTTTACAACTATCATGCTACAAGCAACAAGATCAAACCACACATACATAAATAAAACTAAAATGTACACTTAGACTTAAAATGGAATTCATTAAATGAAAAAAAAGCAAGACGTTCTTAATTAAAATAAATTAAAGTGCAAGTTGGCCTAAAAACAAAATAAAGATAGGTATACAATTTTCTTAGGATATTTATATACATTTTTTTTGTAGATAAAAACTTAATATTTTCTCTCTTAATCATGTTTCACAGCATACTCCTTTCACATGCATGCATTCATCACCAATTGTACTTACATATACTGCCCAGCAAGAAAACTACAAATAAAAGAATATATTCCTATATAAACAAAAAATAATAATGTAAAAAAATAAAGTGTGCAAAAATTTACAAAGTAAACTATTACAGATAATAAGTACAAATAAAATATAGTAGCTTAGAATACCTTATAATCTACTGGCAAACGGTGTCAAACTGTTCTAAATCCTTGAGAGACGTCCTCTCCATAATGTCGCTTGACGAGCACCTTGCCATTGTGGTAGCCGGCATAAACCTTGCACAGCCCATAAACTCCTTGTTCTGGCTGGCAAGATGCTTGTTGATGTAAGCAAAGTTATAGAAGAGAAAACAAAAGCTAAAAAATAGATGTTGAAAAGTACGTTAGTAATTAACTTTTCAACTCAAGACACCCAGGTCAATTCTGGAGCGGTATTATGGAGTGACTAGGGTGTTACTGCTACTGCCTACCCAGGAATCCCAGGCCAATTCTCGGTGATTTTAACTGTTTTTATATAAATAACTTTAAAATATAGCTAGAGATGTGATTTTTGTTTTGTTTTGTAGCATTTAACATGCTTTTTCGTGGTAAATAAAAAATGTTGGTCTAAACATTAACAAACTTTTTTTATCATAAAACATTTTATTTTCTGAATAAAAAAATCAAATAAAAAACATAAAGTAAATATTTTTTAAAACAGAAAAATGAATTATTTTATTGAATAATGTCTAATTAGGATTAAAATTAAATTTTCTGAAAGAAATTTCAACAAATACCCTTTTCTAAATTTATTTTTTTATAAATATGTAATTTCACAAAATGTACAAGTAGTACACTTGAATCAAACTATTGGAAATTGTTATATAAATTACCAATTACCTTTGTTATTATTAGAAATGCATTACAAATAACAAAATATTGGCTTAGCCCAAATGTGAATACATAAAACATGTATAGTAATAATAATAAAATACCTTGTTCAATCACTTTTATTTCATATACTACATGTTTCGATCCTTAGATCATCTTCAGGTGTATATTGCAACAAATCTTGAAGGCATCAAATAAAAATTTTAATTAGTTAAAACTTATTAACCTAAAAATACATAAAATAATAAACTGTTTTTGTTAGCTAGTTGTTATTATCACAGATGTTATTATCACGTTTCGGCCACATTACAGTAGGCCATTCTCAGGGCGAGATGATCACTGTCACAGAACTCGACTGGCAGGTACGGGCCCGGCTCGTAGGTTATATACCCACCTGGTGACGGAGGGGGTGTTCTGGTAACTTCCATACCGTTCCAGTCCTTCTTGGCTCCGGCCTCTTCTGGAATGTTGTAGATTATTTTTGATGCGTGGGGACTGCTGGCCTCCCGTTATGCATTGTACTTTTAATTTACTTAAAATTGGTTTCCATGTATTAATTAATTCTATTCCGCTATCTTTATTAAAATTGTCAGTATGCTTTCTTATTTCTATAGCTTCTAAGATTTTTCTTTCGAAATAATTATCAGAATTTACTAAAACGCTAACTTTATCAAATTCTATTGCATGATTTGTTTTAAACAAATGGTCGGCAATTGCACAATGTTCTATATCATCATTTTTGGTGCACCTGATGTGTTCTTTTATTCTAGTTGAGACCAATCTTCCAGTTTCCCCTATGTAGCACCTGCCACAGCTACATTTGATATGGTAAACACCAGAAGTTTGTAGTGGAAATTTCTCTTTGGTTGAACGTAAAAATTGTTTTATTTTTGTAGGTGGTTTGAACACGGTTTTTATACTATGTTTATTTAAAACTCTGCTTATTTTTTTCTGTAATTCCTTTGACATATGGTAAAATGGCGTAGTTTTTCTTCCTTCTTGTTGTTGTTCTAAGGGCACTCTTAATTTCCCTTGTCTGTTAACAGCCTTGTTAATTTCAAAAGTCCTGTAGCAATTGCATTTAAGAATTTTCAATAAATTCAAATTTTCTGCTTTGATATGTTCTGAGTCTGAAATGTGAAATGCGCGATTGGCTAAGGTATTTAGAACTGTAGCCTTCTGTAGAGGATGATGATGAGACTTCGCATGTAGGTAAAGATCCGTGTGAGTTTTCTTTCTGTATACCATGTGACCTAAGCTTCCATCTGGTTTCCTAGTTACTAAAACATCGAGAAAAGGTAACTTCCTGTCTTCTTCAATTTCCATTGTAAACTGAATTTTAGGATTGATAGAATTTATGTATTGATGAAATTGATCAAGAGCGTGTCTTCTATGAGGCCAAATAACAAATGTATCATCCACAAAACGTAAAAATAACTTAGGTTTTAGATCTGCAAAGTCCAGAGCTTTGCTTTCGAAGTATTGCATGAATAGGTTAGCTACAACCGGTGATAGTGGTGACCGGTGATAGTTGTATTTTCTATCTGTTCATAAAAGCTGCCATAAAAATAAAAATATGTAGAGCGAAGACAGAATTCTGCAATTGTGAAGGATCCCGTTCTTGCACGCAGCTTACCTGACCGGTCCCTGATGGTAATTCAGAAGTCACCCTTAAGCCGTTGGTCCCAAGTTAAGTGTTAGAGAGGGATCCCTAGCCCTCCGTCTGGTAACATATTAGACATTCTTTCACTCTTTTAACTTTTAAAAACTCATGTTTTACACGAAAGACCTATGCTTTAGATGACATCTAAAGACAATGTTTTTTACTGTAAAGTCTTGGCATGTACTTTTATTATCGCTAAGACGTGATGTAGTAAATTCCAATTCTGATGTCACTTTAAAAAAAAAATCTTGCCAAATAGTTTCAAAAGACATGAGTATGTTGACCTCTTTTTAACTATTCTAAGTTAT
Source organism: Stictocephala bisonia (assembly GCA_035578905.1). Classification (NCBI taxonomy): domain Eukaryota; kingdom Metazoa; phylum Arthropoda; class Insecta; order Hemiptera; family Membracidae; genus Stictocephala; species Stictocephala bisonia. Next base: position 108,617 of record JAQJVL010001654.1, on the reverse strand, counting down.
GAGCTTTTGAAGTAGATTAAAAAGGAACAGAATAAAATACACAAGACTGTTTATAGTCTTGGAGATTCTATATTTTCTCAATCTTTTATATCTTCCTATATAAATATTTATATGTGTTTTTAATACGTACACATAAAAAAGAGAATCATTAGAAAGTAAAATAAATATGTCAAGTATATTTATTAGGCATACTAGGAACTATTATCTATGATATGTTTTGTTGTTATCTTTGCTTAGTCATGTCTACTTCTTTATTATAACCTAAACTAAGATTTTGTTGTTTAGATCATATTATCAACGTAAACAGCAAAAAATCTTAAAAAGTTAAAGTTACAGATCATCTTATTTTACCAGGCAAAGTTAGGGTTACTTTCTTAACCTGGGAACCAACGGCTTAAACCCGACTTCCGAACCATCACCAGTGACTGGGGAGGCAGGCTGCGTGCAAGGACAGGATCACTCAGGTGGTCACCCATCAACGGGACAGCCACACTCGATGTTGCTTGACTCTGTTTTCTTGTGATAACGTCAGAACCCTCCGGTCAAGGGCACTGTCAAGAAAGTATGAGACAATATACATTCTTTACTGTTCTATTCTTTTTTCCTGCTTTGTATGATGCCTTAATTTAAGCTGGTTTTGATGTTCTATTTTATTATTATTGTTTTTTATTACTACTTTGACTTGGTAAATAAAGTGCAGAAGGTCAGGGTTTCCTAAGTCTTCCAGTCTGGCTATGTCATATATAGGTCGGCACTGGTGGTGCAGTGCTATAACCCAGCTACTTGGGGACAAAGTTTTTGGGAGATTGTAGGCGATAGCTTCCATCCTCAGTCTTAATACCGACACGGCGTCTGCTCAATGGTTGCCACCGACCTGAGCACTACTAGAGAAGGTCGATGAGGATGGTAGTCAAGGTTCGGATGTTGTGTAGGGAAGAGAACTGGGTGTCAGACTTGTCAGTTAGCTGAAAATCAGACCAACACTACGTGGTTCAGATTCCACGTAAAGCTGCAGGTCCCATAGTTGCCCTGGCTATTGGGCTATGATTAAATAGTCCTTTCTGAGCTAAGTCGAACTCAGATAGAAACAATGACTACACTCATTCATCTACACTCATCACACTCATTCGTAATCCATATTTGCCCATATCTTGACGATTAGCGTCTTAAGAATAAATAAATATATCAAATTATGTATCTTTATTACATTTTAGGTTTGGGTTTCTTCATTTGATAACAAACCCAAAATCAGAGCCTGAAACAAAGTAAATGATATTATTATTCACAATAACGGAAGAAAATATCCACGTACTCTCAAAATAATTCTCCATCATCATAAATCTTTAATTAAATGAAAAATAAATATGTAATTTAGAACGATAGCTTATTATTAATATTATTTTTATCAATAGATTTGTTATTTATTTATTATAAAGACGCTGACCGTTAAGATATGGACAAATATGAATTTCGACCGAGTTTAGATAAACAAATGTAGTCATTGTTACAAACTAAGGTTGACTTTTTCTTGAAAAGTGTCACTGACTAATAGCCCAATCACAAATGAACAGTCGATGGTTATCAGCTGATCTATTTCAAAATTACAATAATTGTAAAGCTACCCATACATTAGGCGATGTGGTTGCTCGTCGACCAGCAATCTGATTGCTCTGAAATCACATCGCCGGTCGAAAGGTGTCTTTGAACGAGCGATATATTCCAAATCAAGCAATCGATCCAGCAATTTCTGATATAAATTTATAAAATCGCTCAAAAAAGAAGGTTTAGAAAATTCTTTATCGATTGCAATTTTATTTCGTCCTTTGTCATTTTTCACTCTTTTTGTGTGTTTTCTGGGATTTTCACTTGGTTTTCTACATCAATCTTGTTTAATTTTAAGGGATTTTAATAATAATAAATTCTTTACTACATAGACAATATAAAGAACATTTTATTGCAAACACCAGTACTAATTAAAATAAAGTAACCTAAGGCCCTAATTTAACCAATCATCCCCTTCATTGTTCTGACGCAGGTACCTGTTTTTAAGCATTTTCACTGAGCATCGTTTTGTCAAAAATATTATTTTCCATTACCATTAGGTGCACAAAAATACGATCCACAAATAATAAAAAATAATAAAATGTAATTAATGGTAAAGCACAAGCTACCACATAAGTAGTGAGTGATGTGAGCTGTCGTAGACATATATTACGGTAAAACTATATGATTATTTGTAAAAGCAAAGAAATAGTAAAAATATATTTTTTAAAGCAAACAAAAACCTATGGTATATGAAATGTTATATTAAAATAAATTTATTGTTGTTGCCATGGTGATAGAGAATGTTATACCGTAGTGCGGATGTGATGACCTCAGAAATCACTTATGATGATTGCTTTACGCCAAACACTCGGTAATCTGGTCACCATGCAATCTCCATATTGCCAAAAACTTGGTAGATTGACTGGGAATATCGAGCTATCTGAAGATCGCTGGTAACTTGATTGAAACGGTTTCATACATTGGGCGATATTTGGGCAATTTGGTCGCGGACAATCAGATTGATAGTGGACGAGCAACCGCGTTGCCTAATGTATGGCTAGCTTAACGGCATAGAAAAAAAGAATTCAAACATATTCACTTGTCTTGTCATTCTTGTTTTTTTTCTTTAGGAGTACAAATTTAAAAAAATGTTTAGTTGTACTCCTGATCTTGAGAAAGTATCATTTAGGGAGTAGAATGGATTTATATCAGCATGTTTCACCTTCAACTTAAGAGGTCTTGTTTCACCTTCCCACTACTTGTCTTGGAATTAAATTGTTCCTGAGTGTTGTAATCAGGTATGAGAGATTTTCATTCAATAACAAGCAATGGACAAGAAGGAGAAATCTTTCTGCATGACTTGTATTATGGACACAAACATAATATACTAATGTATAGTACATATATGAACAGTATAATAATAATAATAATAAAAGAAACTAGTTCTACTGGAACAGAATTTTAGTTTAATTTCCTTTTAATATACAGAATGACAACTATTATAAAATATTTAAATCTTATTCAATAACATTACCAAGTAGGGTGTTATAAAGCAATATTATATAATAAATATATTATAATGCAAACTGTTTTATATTACAAAAAATAAAAATATTTACTAAAATTCTTTCTTTTTTAAATAAAATAAAAAATACTAAGAATACTGCTCATCTTTACACCCCACACTCTTACCTGAAATCTATCAGGCTTGTCTCCGTAAGTTGTCGTCCTTTCTTAGTTGTCACATACACTGGAGTTTGACTAAAACAGGCAAAGTATGCTTGGGTAGTTTTACTATCAAAATTGCAAAGGAAGGATGTTTTCTGAAAAAAATTATGTTTTAAAATGTCTTATGACACCAGAGTAGTATTGTTGTATTTTTTAATATCTAATAATCTGCGTTTCATTGCATAGGCAAAACGTATGTACAGCAAAACCGCATATATCGGACTTATTTACTTAATCGTCAACTGATACTCTACTGTTCCTTTATCAAGATTTTACAAGACTAGACAAGCATCTCTTCATTCATATGTAAGGGAAAATGATGAACAATCATTCATCTGTTGTTCAGTATTTTGGGGGAAAACACAAAGTAATTCATTCATATTCCAACTAAAGGGCCCCTACACATGTCCCGATTTGTTGGCCGAACCGTGAGGTCAACAAATCAGGACTTGGTCTGCCCTTACGTTCGGGACGTGTAAAGCGCGGTTGGATCATGATTTCTCTCTGACCCAACCTAAGGGCAGTCGGATCAGGTGAACCATCTGACCACCCCACTCCCTACCCTGACATGTTGGTACATATGTAGTGTTGTCGGCCCAACTTCTCCGACCAAACCATTCAGTTTGACTTTGAAAGTGATTGCTTTATTACTCTCTCTTACAATGTCTTGTGATAACCAAACAGAAAAAGTTGTGATAGTAGAGTTAATTGAATTGTGGAAGGAATTCCGGTGTTTGTGGGGTCTAGAAGATAAAAATTAGTCTAACCGGGACCGAAGAAATTAGTGCTACACAAGGCATTATAAGATATTTATTAAAAATAGAGCCTACACTTTGTATAATTTAAAAGAAACTGGAAAGTATGGAAAACATTTGTTCTAGACTAGTTTGGTGGTTTGGTCGGCCCTTGTGGTTACAGTGTGTGTAGGGAAAGCCCTGACATGACAGCTAGGGCCGACTTGTCGGCTAAGGCAGTTGTGTCGGCCCGTATGTAGGCTCCTTAAATGTTTTAGCAAAATTATTTAATAACAAAGCTATTTTAACTAATTCCTATTTTAGATTTTTTCAGAATTTAAAGGACATAAAATATAACAATTCTTTATTTTACATTTTTTCAACAATACGCAGGATATTAAGAAACCTTTATCTGGCTTTGTAAACATCTATCGCCAATGGTGAAAATGTGTTTCCACTCTCATATTTTTTTTCAGAGTCAGGTGAACAAAGGAAGTAAAAAAAATATTAGGGTGATAATGCCATAAAACAACTTATAGTACTGTACAGCATATGTCAATACATAAATATTGTACTTAAATATGGTAATAAAACAGACAAGTTGCAAAAGTTATAACATGAAATTGAGTGTACAAAGTAGAAGAGATTGTTAAATATCTAAAAAAATGTATTTGTTCTATAATGGTTAACTTATTATTGTAGAACCATTGATAATTTTATAGAGGAAAACAAATATTCATGAAAAAATAGTGTAAATACAAAACTAAGGTACATATAAAATCAGAATATTAACAATTTTGTTTGTTTTTGAAAATCTTAATAAATCACAACCAATAACAAGAAAATTACTAAAACACAATAATATCAGTTTGAAATCAATCATAACTATAAAACTAATATATTATATGCGCTATATTGCACAACATAAATTAATGTACATCTACTAAAGTTTAGTGTACTTCAGTTTTATGCTTTGGCCTCTTAGAGTGAATGAAAATAAAATGTAAGTTGGTAGCGTTGTGAGGAAATGGTTCAGAGAAAGGGTAAGTTTATCAAGTTAGATCTTACAACCAAACAGAAACAATGTCCTAATCCCTGGACCAACTTGGCACAGTAAAGGTGGTCAGTGCACCCTAGTCAAATTAATAATGACATCCTCTAATTAATATAATAGGAGAGATAACTAGCAGCAAACTTACTTGAAAAGAAGTCCACTAACAAATTACACATGCAAACACATGAAAAAACCTTTTTTAGGTGAGGAGGGAGACTGACCACATTCCTGGCTAGTGCCCTATAACCTAGCCTCAAATTATATCCTGAAATTCAAACACTAAAAAACACTGTCTGAGGTTTCTGTTCTTAGTAGCTTCTTTCCTGCCAAGTAGCTTTTGTGGTATTAAAGCTAGTCGTTATGAACTCCTCTGCTTGCTTAAATTTTGCTTTCCTTATAAATTTATGGTGGTGGATTTTTAGCAATTGATATGAACATTGAAAACTGCAAACTTGATCTTTTTAAAAAATTTGTTTTTAATTTTGGTCCTAAATATTTAAATCTTCTCCCTCAAAATATTAAAAACAATCAATAATTTAGCTTTGCTGAACAATCGTTTAAGAAGCCATTTGGTTGGGAGGGCTTTCAACTCTCTCGATGAAGCTCTTATGCAGCTTTAAGTGGTGATGTTAGCAGTTTATAATTATTAAATTATCTCAAATACTTTTTCATATTGTAACAACTAAAAAATAAATGCCGAGATCTGCTTAAGTGTAAGCCATAGTGAAAAATTGTTTGAGTATTAGTTGATTTATGATGTAATTATTGCATTATTTTTTTATGTTGATTTATGATGCTCTTCTTTTATTATGACTTGCATAGAAAACTGTAGTAGTTCATATTGTACAAATAAATGAATCTTGAATCTAAAGCACTCCATCAAAACTGAGACTACTTGTATGAAAAATGTTGGTCTTTATGTCCACTAAACTTTTTAAATTAGAAATGACTGAATTTAAATCAGTATTTCATTTACTAGATGACAAGCTATTGGATAATTGTATTACCTGTGAATGAGCGGAAGGAAGGCAGCAAGGAGCACTGGTAACATCACAGTCAAGGACTTCCTCTATCTACAGAGGTAGATAATGACTTCAACCACCACTTTCAATGTGATTACTTATTTATGACAAGTCTTTTATCTGGAAGAATTACTGATTAAGACTTTCTAATATATATAAAGCTCACTGGAGAAAAAGGAAGAGAGACAAATTTCAAACATTTTTCAGAACAAAATTAAATATTAAAACTAAGATTTTATAAACAGTACTTTAATTAAAAATCAATTTTTTTAACAAACATATTTTTGGTAATATATATTATAACCTGGACTTAAAGCCTTTTCCACTGCTTGTCTATTTTACTGTTTTAAAATTGCTATAAATAAATTTTGTAAATCCTTCCTCATTTTTTCTCCAAACACAAAACATCAACTATAGGCCTTAAGCTACATGTTCAATAACAATAACTAAAATGTACCAAAAAGTGGACTTACCTCCTTTTCCCCATGTAGTCTTCAAATGTGTTTTTATTCAAAATGACAACATTTATGCTATATTAGATGGACTGGAAAAGGAAGTAGTGTAAAAGGTTATGAAGCTTTTAATTGGAAAGTATTTATATACCATCAAAGGAAAATGAATCAAGAATGCATGAACAAATCCAAGTAATCTTGGAACTTAGGCTTAAGCAGCCGGTGTCATAACTAGAATCTATATTTTCCAGTGACAACCGCGTCAAGGTACTATCTACATTATGTACAAGGTAATCAGACGTTTCGCCCATAATGTGATGTGGCATTCTCAGCCTCAGCGATACCACATCACAGTATAGGCAAAACACTGTACATAGTGTAGATAGTACCTTGACGCAGTTGTCACCAGAAAATATAGATTCTAGTTAATCCAAGTAAGTTAATATTTTTGAAAAATGTTATAAAATTAAAAACTAAACCAAAAAATCTTTGGGAATATCATAATCATCTTTCTACTTTATGAGATACACTCAAGAGTTTCAAACTTCTCAAGAGGAAAATAAAATTAGAGATAATATTTATTGACAATCATATAACAGAGTAGATAGTCTGTAACACTTGTACTGAATACAGTATTCTCATCGTTCTCAATAGTTTATAGAATATGTTAAAGAGGACATTAACATTTCTATGAATGGCAATGTTATATTATTTAATCATAAAGTAAGAATACAGCAATAGATATGAATTACACATGAAAATATACGAGTCAGATACACTATACTACAGGCTTGTCAAATAAAAAAAAAAACTTTATTCATTAATGTAACACATTGATACATTGAATACATATTTATAGAATTATTCAGCTTACAAATAACCAATTTAGATTAAAACTAAAACAATATTAATTAGAACCTATATAAATACATATAGGTTGTTTTATATATATATATATATATATATATATATATATATATATATATATATATAAATTGTAATTCCTAGGGCTGCTATTTAAATAATTTTATAATAAAAAATAATAACTGAGCACCCTTAAATAGTTTTTTATTAAATTAACACGACCGGTTTCGGCATTTATGCCATCTTCATAGGTGTATATGTATTTACAAAACAAATAAAATTAAATAAATAATAATTATTTATTTATTTTTATTTGTTTTTTTAATGTTTTATGATAATTTTTATCATAAAGGAAACATATGTTAAATTCGTAAATATTTTTGATTTGGTGGTTAGTTGATATTGTGTGTGTTGTTTCTTATATGTATAATTGTTTCGAATATTGGGTTTCTTTTTTGTGTTAACATGGTGTTGATTAAATTATTGGGATTTTCTTGGTTTTGTTTATAAATTTCAAGTTCTTCTTGAGAAAATAGTTTTTTGCTTTTTGAACTGAATTTTAGAATTTTCATGTTGGTTTTCATATTTGTATAGTTGTGATTATTATTTGGTAAGTGTTCTGCAAAGGAAGATTTCATTGAAGTTCTGGTGTTTGATTTTAGAGCTTGTATGTGTTCATTAAATCTTCGTTTAAATGATCGTCCTGTTTGTCCAATATAATAGTTTGGGCAGTCTGAACATTCATTTTGTAAATTCCTGATTTGTCAAATATATCTTGGGTTTTATGTAATTTTGAAGTGGATTTCTTTTGTATTATGTTAAATGCGTTGTTATTTGTTTTAAAACCAATTTTGAATTTTTCTTTTTTAAAGGTTTTTCTAATTGCTTTATTAAGTATTGTGTTGTGGGGAACACAGATGAATGCTCTATTTTCTGGTTCCTCTTGACAAATGTTTCTATTTTTTATCTTTATTTTATGTAATATTTTGTCGATTGTGGAAGGTTTGTAACCATTAGCCATTGCTATTTGTTTGATTATTTTGAATTCTTCATTGAAATTATGTTTGTCCATCGGTACTTCTACTAGTCTTAATAAGAGATCGAAATTAAGCCATTTTATGACACCATGGATGATTGGAATTTATTAGGAACAAAAGATCAACAAATTCAACTTCTAAACTATCTGAATTCCATCTCTAAAACAATCAAATTTACAATGGAAAGCCAAAATAAAGAAATTAACTTTTTAGATTTAACAATTTATCAAAATTCATCAAAACATAAATTTAATATTTACAGAAAGAACACTCAATCAGATCTTATAATCCCAATAAATTCCAATTATAGCCCGTGTGTACTGGCAGCGTCATATTTCACAACTCATTTTACATTACATGTTTATTATGTAATTTTACGAAAACTCAACTAATAAATCGGACTCAACATTATACAGTTTTATTCGGCAAATTGTGTGCTTTCTTTTCGTATCTTCACTTCATTTAATATATAGTTTTTCGTTTTTATTTATTTGCCTTTGCCAAAAGGTCGCTTGTGGATTTCAGTAGATCAGCTGGTGCCAGTCACATTCGAGTCGGCTATAAATTTCCATTTTTACAAACTATATATAGAAATAAGTTCTTTTTAGTTAGTATTTTCTTTTTTAAGACAACATTTTGCACATTTTTTAAATCTTGGATTTGGATATTGATCATTTTTTGTGTTTGCTACATGGTCACTAAAAAGAAAATTGTTTTTCAGAACCTAAAAATTCTAACTTCAAACCACAAAAAAATTGTTTCTAAATAATTTTGAATTTGTTTAGCTTTTATGTGGTAGAACATAAAGTTTTTAATACATTGATTTATAATACATATACTCTGAATATTATATATACATATGAATACATTACATTCTGATCAAATCCTGATTTTATAGTAATTTTCAAACAGACGTTTGCACAAACTATGAAAATGCCCTGCCAGTCAAGGCAAATTTTATCGCCAGTGCAAGGGTTAAGCTATACTGTAAGGTTTGTGTATGGTCATTTAACTTATTTTTAAATAATCATGGTAAGATTTAGAGGCTCTGTATTGGATGTAATGTGCATGTTTTTATGAGTTGTTAGAGTTGTGATTGGATTATTTTGGTAAGAGCTACTTCGCTGATCAGAATCGAAACTGTATTTCACCTCAATATACTATACAATATTAAGTAAATTAATATCATATTGCTTACATAAGACTTTGCTATAAAATGTTCACCAGTAGTACTTTATTGTATGGAACAGTTATTAAAGCCATATAATTCATTACGCTTTAAATAATCTTGATAAAAAGGTCTGTGTTAGACAGGTTGTGTAAGTAGACAATACTTTTTATTACAATTTCTTCAAGAAATGTTACAGACAAAAAATAAATATGTTGTTCATGGTCTCTCCAAGAGTAGAACTCATTAAGGGTGTAGAATGCCTTGTCCAGCAGCCATCTTCGCAGCATTCTCTTCACTGTCAGAGGGCCTCCATCCTTTAAGTAGTCCGGCGGGTTGTTGAGAATCTTAACTCCTGCATATGAAGGGTTTCTTGCATACATAGCTGTTCTGTGACTAGGCAGCACATAGTTTCTTGCATGTCTGGTACTGTATTCATGTATGTCGCTTTGTTTAGGTGGATCTTTCCTCATACAATACATGGCAGTTTCCATGATATAGACTGAGGTAACAGTGAGAATTTTCAGGTTTTTGAAGACATCTCTACAGCTCTGTTTTGGTCCTAAGCCTGCCATAATTCTAATCGCTCTCTTATGCATTAGAATATAATAGGTAATATCTATGCATCTGGATGCGATAGATATTACCCTCAGAGGACCCACACCAGACAGAAATTCCATATCATATATGACTTTCAAACAATACATAGTATGCTGTCCTAGTTGCTTCAGGAGTAGTGGTTGTTTTATTTCTTTTTATGACACAGAGAGCTCAGCCCAGTGTTGAGCATAGGTTATCTGTTTGGCTCTTCCAGGATAAGTTTTCGTCAAGTATGACACCCAGATGTTTGATTTTGTCAGTTGCTACAAGGTTGAGCATATCAGACACTGAAGCATTTTTATATCTCAATGACATCTGTTTGGTCTTATTTTCATTAAGAACTAAGTCATTTTTCATACAATAGTCTTGTGTCATATTGAAAGAAGTGTATGTGTTTATTTCTAGTTGTTCTATGTTTTTGTTAGTTGTGGGCAATACAGTGTAATCGGCATACATTATCATTTTGCTGTATTCGTGTAAGTGTTCAGGGAAGTCGTTAATGAATAGCACGAATAGAACTGGTCCTAAGACCGAGCCCTGGGGGACTCCTCTACTGGTTGGAAACAATTTATATTGTACAGTGTTTGTAAGCCCTTTTGCTATGTGTTTTATTTCTACCATTTGGCTTCATCTCTTTAAATAACTTCCAAACCACTTCAATGCTATTTGTTGGATTCCCAGTTTATGTAGTATAAGGTCATGCCCTAGGCAGTCAAAAGCCTTGCTTAGGTCTAGGTACCGGCTGGTAATAGTATTACCAATTTCTAAGTTCTCAGTGATGAAATCAGCCATATCTATTATTGCAGTTATAGTTGATTTCCCAGCAACAAACCCATGCAGACTGCTGGTCAGTAACTGGTTTTTACTAAGGTGTTCCTGGAGTCTTGTTTTTATAATTTTTTATATAGCTTTTGAAATGAACGGAATTAAGGAAATGGGTCTGTAGTTGGAGATGTTTTGTGTGTTGCTTTGTTTGTGTTTAGGGTAAACCTTAGATATTTTCAATGGAGATGGGACAATTCCTTCTGCCATAGACATGTTAACAATTTTCACCACAGGTGTTATTAGCCCATCTGCACATATTTTCAGTATCTGAGAAGATATTTCATCAATGCCTGCGGATGTGGAGTTCTTTAGTGATTTGATGGTTTTGTCCATCTCATCAGCTATTGTCAGGCGTAGTGACGAAAGGGTAGACTCTATGGAAGCAGGGACATTTTGATCTATTGTTGCTGTTGTGTTCTTTATGTTATTTTGTTTTAGTGTTTCCTCCACTATGTTTACAAAGTAGTCATTGAAATAATTTGCTATGTCCTTTGGGTCAGCTCAGGATCCAAAGGACTTCTTATTGAAAAAACACTTATAAATGGTTTTTTATAGGTGTAACCATTTATAAATGTTATATAAACAGCCCAATTATATAGTTTGAGCACAGTGAATTAGTAGTAGTACTGAGCGTTGTTGGTATAATTATGGCAATTGATGTTCGTGCTGACAGCGATACCAACAGCTATAGCAACCAACTAGGTGAAATTGTTCCTCTTTAAAATATGCACAACAAATATAAAGTAGTGCTGTATCCCTATAGTTATTTGATTTCCGCTTTCCCCCCAATAAATGCAGAAGTATATTTTACGAAATATAAAACGAAAATAAACCATATACCAGAGTGAAGCAAGAGTTATTAAACACTTTGAGACGTTATTGGTGACATATCATAGACAAATGTTGCTATATTTACAAAGATAATCAGTGACAATCTATCAGTGACAGAGACATTTATTATCATCTCCAAAATACTGATACCACAAGACAACTCCTAATACTTCATGATATCTATATCTTAAAACAACAGCTTCAGCAACTGATGTTTGTACTTGAAAACGCCAATTGAAATATTCAAATAAAATCCCAAAGGCATTCCCTTGATTTTTTTATAAAGGAATGGAAAATAAAAGAGATGTACAGAATATCTATGATAATAAACCCAACCCATTTCACCTCCAGAATGAGAACAGTCCTTATTAATTTTCTACACATAAGGTCATAAACTAGTATTATAAATAACCTTTTTAATAATTCAAATTCAAAAATCTTTATTTATTGAAAAGGGTTTACATAATTTTGTATACATGATTTTGTTGTATACATACATAATTTTCTTAATTTGACCATACAAAATAAAACAAAGAAACCACTAACTAATAAATTACATATAATCATAATCATTTTATTTCATTAATAATTAAAGACATCTAAATCAGCATTAATATTCAGATAGGGAATAAATGGCCAGTCTTAAGTTTGATTAAGAATTTAGAAGATTTAAAGTTGATTTTTGTAATTTATATATCTCAGCCGGGTTAAATTTTAAAATATTTTCATAAAAATAATGTCAGATGTTTGAATAAATATAATGATGGTTTTAAAAAAAATATATAGTCCAAAACATTTATTTGGTGTGGTATATAATTATTACATTAAATATATAAACTAATAATTGCTTTGTCAAATGAATTGTTATTATTCATTCAACCTAATGTATGATTGGCTTTTATGAGTTTTATTTTGCAAAAACTCTAATGAATCCAACTCTTCATTAAAAAAACTTAACAAAACCCTTGTCAATCAAGAAATAGAAGCACCTGATATTGTTTATAGTCATGATGTCAACAAGTATGTAGTCCCGAAATGTATTTAGTTTTGTAACAATCATCAGTGATGACTAATGTACTTAATAAGCACATTGTACATGAAACATATTTTTGTTAAATTCAGAACATTTTATCTAGGGGTAGTGTGTATGTTGTAGTGTTTGACTAGAAATTCCTAAACAAGTAATTAATTGTTTTATTTAATTAAATAAACAATTAATTAAATAAACTGTATTTTAATATAACTAGGGATCGTAAAATTACAAAATAATTACTGAATAGTGTCAATGTAATGGCCTAGCTCAAGTATTTTTGGTGTATATTGGTCATTCAAATAAAAAACAGTTGCTAGTAAAAAAACGATTTTATTATTTAATAACCTTGGGTTAATGTCATATTGTCCGGTCAAGGCCACTGACTTGACATTTAGATCTGGCAACAGAAGTTTTTATAACCAGCAATATTTCTTCTTTTAGTTTTTTATTGGAAGATTTTAAATTGTAAATAATTTTAAAAGTTCTCAATATATTCCAATAAAATGATTTATTTCTGTGAGGCCTTTCGCCTACAATGCACACATCTTCAGTCATCAACAAAACTCTTTGATGGATTAGACATCTTTAAAGAATTTTGTTGATGTCTAAAGATGCCTACATTGTAGATAAACAGCCTCACAGAAATAAATCATTTTATTGGAATATATGAGAATTTTAAAAATTATTTACAATTTAACCAGCAATATTCAATAGAGATAATTTTAAAATGTACTGTTTAACCAAAAAAGTGTTGAACCCTTTGGGGGGGGGGGCAAATGTACTTATAAATTTATTAATTAATAGTAATGTATATTAATTACTGAATGAGTAATTATTATTTAATTTTGAAAAATGTATTTTTAAATGTATAATAAAAAAGAAGCCAGGAAGAAAAACAAACTTTATTTATGTATATATTCAAAATTGTAATAAAATTATAAGTATTTTGTAACTGCAGTCAGTGAGAAGAGTATTGTCAGTAGGGTGACTGTAGCTGAGTTAGCAGAACTGGTTGTCTTGTTCTCCATAGATGCCCAGAAGTCGTAGTACTGACTCTCAAAGTCTGTCACATTTCTGATGGAAGTCTGGGAGTCAATGACAAAGTACCCTCCTTTGGCAACGGTTGGCCAAGAGTCATCTGGAACCCTGAGGACAAACACTCTAGATATGATATATATTTTTCAAATGTTTCTTAATCAGCATATTACTTGTTGGTAGAAATACAGTACAAGTAAATGTCCCATTCTACAAATTTATTACAGTATAAGTACAAAATGTACAATTATTATGGTGATAGATTTCAGTAAACCATGTTTACCTTCCTCAGACCAGAGGGTTCAAAAAGGAATAATATTGGTATTCAACTACACTACTTATATAATATACTATCTCTTGTAACAGTCGGGAAACTCATGACTGTTGGCTGGAATTGTCAAAGTGACAACTATTGAAAAATAATTGGAAAATTACTATTAGTCATTGTCTTTTATCTTCTAATTTGCTGAAAACACATTGCGAAAAATTATCAGAGTCAAAACTATCAAAACCCCACCTCCAACTACTCCACATTTTACAACATGAGTCAACTCATTTTACAGTAATAAAAATTAAAACAGGAGTGGGACCGGTCAACCTCATCTCGGCTTACTTTCAGTGTGCTGATGAGATCGGGCCGTACATAACTACTCTACAGGGAATAATAGATGAACTAAAAGGTGAATACATATTAATGGGAATAGATGCAAATGCGCACTCAAAGGCATGGTTTGATAGGGAAAATGATGAAAAAGGAACTGAATTGGAAGAGTTCATTACAAGAAATGGTTTGGTGATACAAAATCAAGAAAGTCAGCCAGCTACCCACTCTTCTGGCAGATCCATCGACTTAACCATCACAACCAGAAACCTCGCTCCTTTTATCAGATCATGGAAAGTCCATGCAGACGAGAGCCTCAGTGACCATAGGCTTATCACTTATCAGCTGAGATTAAATCACCCAGGCACTATAACTACAATAAATAAATATATACTGAAAAATGCAGAATATGAACAATTCAATGAGAAACTTTCAGTTGAGTTGAATCAAATTCAAGAAAGCAGAATTAACTCAAGCGCAGAATATTTGGCCGCGGCTTTCCAGAGAGCCAACATTCAAGCATGTAATGCGTCATTCAGAAAAGTTAGGATTAAACCAAGATGTGTTTCATGGTGGTCACAAGAACTGACCCGACTTAAGACTGAGGTAGCCAAACACAGGAGAAAAGCACAAAGATGCTGCCCATGTAGGGCGAAGCTCGTATATCAAGGAATCTTCAGAAGGACCAGAACAGCTTACAAGCACGCCATCAAGGATGCCAAGCGAGATGGCTGGAGAGCCTTTGTGGCGGAAGCAACAAATGATAACCCTTTTGGATTGCCATACAAGATAGCGGCCAAGAAAGCTCCTAATTCTGAAATTATGACAACACTAAAACGAGATGAAGACCAGTTTACAAATTCTAACATAGAAACTCTGCAACTTCTGGTTAATAGATTGGTGCCTCTGGACAGCCAAGTACACGATGATCCGTTACAAACTCAACTGAGGGAAACCTGTCAAAACTCCCCCCAATTGCAATCTAGAGTCTCCTTTCAATCTACAGGAACTGGAATTAGCTCTATCAAATACCAAGCCCAAGAAGGCCTCAGGGCCGGACAATATCCCACCTGAGATTTATAAAAACTATTCAGAACAAAACAAGGTGGCTTTTCTAAACGTTCTAAATGCATGCTGGCTGGAGGAATCTTTCCCAAAAGAGTGGAAAAGAGCTAGACTGAAGATAATCAAGAAAGGAGGCATCAGGGACTGGTCAAGACCTAGCTCCTACAGGCCAATCAGCCTACTTCCAGTCGCTGGAAAAATTTACGAAAGAATGATTAAAGGAAGGCTCAATGACTACGTGGAATCTAACGACTTGATCAGCCCTCACCAATATGGTTTTAGGAGAGGGAAAAGCACGGTAGATGCTATTGAATTCGTCAAGAACCTAACCCTTAACTCTGAGTTCACCTATGTGGTGGCTGTCCTAATAGACATTAAAGGGGCCTTCGATTCACTGTGGTGGCCGGAGGTCCTGGACTCACTAAGAGAAATTGGTATCTCAAAAACTATTTATAACACCATGCATTCCTACCTCAGTGAGAGGATTGTCTCAGTGGACAATGACGCAGAAATAGTCACTAGAAATATGAATATGGGCTGTCCGCAGGGGTCCGTTCTCGGGCCTCTGCTATGGAATCTCGATTTTGACAGACTTTTAAAAAGAGAATTCCCACTACAAGTAAATAAAGTAGCTTTTGCTGACGACATAGCATTCATAATCGAAGCTAACACCAGAAGGGAACTTGAAAACATAGCTGCACAGGTTATGCAGATATTGGAACAATGGGCTCAGTCTGCGAGAATGACTGTCGCACCAAACAAAACCAAAGGCATTGTTCTGAAGGGCAACATGAAGGCAAGGCCCCCGGTCATCTTTTACCAAAATCGGCGGATTCAAATGGTTAAGGAAGCCCCATACTTGGGCATTACTCTGGATGAAGGCTTAACATTTCTACCGCACGTCAAAAACCAAGGTGTCAAAGCAAGAAATCTCTTTGGCAGGCTTGCTAGACTGCTCTGTCTTCGCTTCGGCATCAAACAAGTACAACTCAACACCATCTATAGAGCAGTCTTTATTCCGATAATGTCTTATGCTGTACTTACTTGGAAGCATAGACTTAATCACTACGCCATTAAAAAGAATTTAAGAAAATCACAAAGATTGGCGCTCATCAGCACCACAAAGGCTTATAGGACGTCGCCCCTAATGGCACTCTGCATGATAACGGGAAACCCACCCATAGAACTTAAGCTTGCAGAATTTGCAATGCTAAGAGAAAAGGCACTGGGAAGAATAGCCGAAACCAAAAAGGAAATCAAACAAAGAACTAACACCACATGGCAAGATGAATGGACGAATGCAGATACTGGCAGGAAAACTTTCCAACTACTGCCGTCAGTACAAGAAAGAACAACACTTAAACATTTTGAAAATGTAGAACAAGCTACAATTCACCTATTAATAGGGCACGAACCCTTTAAGGAATATCTCACTAGATTCCATAGGGCGGAAAGCCCGGAATGCAATGACTGCGGACAGATTGACTCACATGTGCATGGCGTACTGGAATGCGAAGCCAATGAAGATCTGAGAAGATGTTTGCATGAAAACGCAGAAGAAAAACCTTGGAACCTCAGTACATTAATTAGGAATTCTAATTCCTTCAACACCTTGCAAACAATCATGAAGCAACTGGTTCAAAGAAGAGAGATATAATGAAGAAGAACCGAGCCAGAAAGGCCACGGGGTGGACACCCGGGTTTAAGCAGCCCGTGAAAATAAATAACTGCTACAACGGGGTGGGGAACCCCTCACTGGTTTACCCCAACCAAGTGAGCCCCACACACAGCCGAATTGAGTAAGCTGTGAGTTAGATTCTTGGGGGCAGTAGTTTCTATTCAGAAAGAATAAAAAGCTAGAGACATCCAAGACCTACGCCAGTCAAAGTAAAGATACCAAGCATGAAGGAAGTATCTGGAAACCCCCACACAAATGACAAACCTCCTGGACACGACAACTCAAAAAGACACATTCGGAAACATTATCAAAATTCTAATTGGAATAATCAGAAGAGCAAGGACATGACATAAAAAAAAAAAAAAAAAAATACCGCATCAAATGAACACTCTCGATCAAGACATCCCCAAATACTAACAGGGAAGAAATTCCCGCCCATCCCCCCCCTCCCAGTAGATCAGCCTTGGGTCCCCCGCTGGAAAAGCGGACTTTGAGAAGAAAGGCAAACAAACAACTAACCTCATTAACACAAGACAAGGAAATTATTTTTAAGACAAAATAAAAACTAACATAACAACGATTAAGGAATAAGAAGCACTGATATTCCGAAAGGAAGGTACAGTGTGTGTGGTACGAGAAAAAAAAAAAAAAACTAACCAGTTCATTCATAAGTTTGTTATGATCCTAAAATGTTCTTGTAAAATATATAATTCCTCCCATGCATTCATAATCCTACCTCTATTACAAACTTTGAGAGTATCTTACAAGTATTAAAAACATTTTCGTCAATTTAATATAAACTGAAGTTACAATTCAGAAAGTGTTTTGCTACGTTTGATCTTTCAAAACTGCTGTTCTTATCACTTTTTTTCAGAATGGAAAATTACTTGGTTATTTTATTCTATCAGTATTGACAAAAAATGTTCACTATAGCTTTTTTCTTTTGTGGGGCGAAGAGATAAAAATTCATTTACGAACAAGATGAGGGACTCGAGGTTTCCTAAACTACCTACTAACAAATTCCCTTTTCTAGTACAGATTTAACAGCCCAGATATACTTTTTCCCCGAATTATGCCTTCAACATTTTGGGCTAGATGTTTCAGGTGTCTTCCCCCGGAGCGTGCCATCTATGACATAATTCGGGTTGAATTAATGGATGTCTGCAGTCACAGTGACTCTCCTCAGGGCCACAGGTCAGACTGGAAAAAAGTGGTCTCCGCCGTAATACATAGTATTGAAGTCAAGACATGAAATATCCACTGGCAATATTTAACAATAATTTAACAATAGATGGTGAAACAGTTACCTCTATCATTGTTTAATACAATCATTCAGGATAATTCTGATAGCATAATACAGTAATGGATATAATTTAAGCTAGAAGAAACTGTATTACCATTGATTTTTTTCTGGGGAGATGTAACTGTATGGATTATATTTCAAAATTTATTATAATAAGGTATTTGTTAAAAGACAGATTCAATTTATTAAGATAATATTATCATGTACATTGGTATTGACCCACCCGCCCACCCATACACATACAGTGGTATTGTATATATTTTATATATTAATCTTTTTTGATATATAAAAGAAAACTATATATAAAAAAAGTAAAAATGTTAATATAATTTAACAATAGATGGTGAAACAGTATAATACAGTAATGGATATGATTTAAGTTAGAAGAAACTATATTACCATTGATTTTTTCTGGGGAGACGTAACTGTTCTACTCGGAACAGAGGTTGGTGTAAAAGAGAACCTAATGGTCCTAACTTAGGCTCAATAAACTAATCATTTTTCATTTCACATCGATTTACTAATATTATATAATGTATAATGTACTCAATTTCAATATTTCTGATCTGAAATAGTATAGCAGATGTGCTCAGTGATAACAGTTTTTTACATAAGCAGATGAATAGAGCAAAATCACATTTTTCAGGAGGTTTCAGGGCAAAAGCTTTAGTGGATGTATGGATTTAAGTACAGATATGTTAGGTAGGGTGGTGAGAAAAAAAAATAAAATTGACAGTTTGATGTTGCTATAGTGCAAAAAAGTTGCAATTGGTAAATAGATGAAAAACTGAAAAAAAGATTAAATTCAGACTTTATCTTCCAATCGCACAACGTACTTGAAAATTGAAAAATATTTAAAATTTTTGTTTTTTCTAAATAGTGGCTATAGTGAAAACTATCTTCACCTGTTACTGTTAAATAACCATAATACAAAAATTACGCATATAAACAATATTTTTTGATCGTGCAAGCTCCGTTAAGATTTTAAGAATTTAATAAGTAATATTTTTTCAGTAAAATATTACCATTTTTACTTCAACTGTGCAGCTGTTCACTTCACTAGATATTACTTCATAATATTAAAAAAAAAAAAAAAAAAAAAAAAAAAAAAACTGACCACGAGGAGGTTGGCTGCACTACGAGTTCCACCCACACTCTACCCAACTAGCCATCTAATGTAGGCTGTGTGCTATTTACAGTATTTACATATCTACATTTCTTGGTCAATCATTTTACATCTGGCTTGTAGAATATAGTTGCTGGCTTGTACTGTGATTTGGTGGTAAAGTCTGGCATTATGGACTTTGATATAAATTTTGCTGTGACAAATCCATCTCTTGATTATGGATCACTTACCTTGGCCGAAGTTTCCGTTACCAGATTTACGCAACAAACAACAGCTTACGTATGACAGGGGAAGTTTTTAACGATCCAGTCTGGGATATCACCTGATTTAATGATAGATTGTATTTCTTCATTATTAACTCTTCAAAGAATGCTTGGAGAAGTTAGCTTTGCTATGTTCCAGGTAATTAATTCTATATAGTGTGTCGTTTCAAAGTTTAAGGACGGAGTACTGTAATTGCTGATGGTTTTACCTTTTGGTAGAGTCTATCTGGCTTTTGACAATCTTCTCAGCCCGAGATATCTGATGAGCCTCCTATCATCACATACCATTGCTAGTAATATTCTGTGAGTAAGTAAGAATGATTTGGGCTCAATAATAGGGAATATCACTTTCTTCAAGTCCAAATTGAATAGTTTTTTATATTTTGTATCTATTTACTAATCGCAACTTTTCCGCACTATAGCAACATCAAATTTTCAACTTGACTTTTTCACACAACCCTAATGTTAGGGATTAGACACCGTGTACTGCCTAATGATTAAGTGTCGATCAGTGAGTCTCTACCAGCTTTATAGTACATTAAGTGTCAATTAGTGAGTCTCTACCAGCTTTATAGTACATTAAGTGTCAATCAGTGAGTCTCTACCAGCTTTATAGTACATTAAGTGTCAATCAGTGAGTCTCTACCAGCTTTATAGTACAATATGAAAATAGTTAATTGAGACATGAAATAAATTAAAAACACCTCATGTACTTCCCTTATACATGGTTGAAATAAACACTGAGTGGCTACTATGGTATTGCACTCAGCAGTTACATATGCTAAATTCAGGTCTCGAAACCATTCTACACCTGCTTCTCTGATTGAGTGAAGACCGCTCATTATGTGCTCAATGGGCACTTATTAACTATGTGATTCATAGTTTAACTTCTTCATCCATGACTAATATTTTGTGACTCCCCACTTACATTTCTATTGTGGTATCTTTCCAAACCGATGTGAAAACGACTCAACATTTTTCAATTCTTACAAGGAAGTTTCAGTCCACCGATGACGGTCGTAGAGCACAGTTGACTGATCTTAGACCAATTTTTATAATAATTATTCTATAACAACTTATAAGAAACCAAAAATACTCACAGTTCTCTTAATATATTTCATAAAGTTTCAAATCTCAAAGCAGGCCCACTATAAAGCTTAATATCTGCCTGTACTTCAAAGCTCTACTAATCAAAATAGGGAACAAAAACATTTCCAGCTCAAAAGCCTTTGTTTTATGGATACATATTCTTAATTCCGATTAAATTGTTTACATCTTCCCAAGTTTTAATCATGAGTTTTAACTTTTCTAACACGAGGAACATGTAAACTATGCACAAGCATCTTGTTTCTTCTGGCAAGCTTTCTAGTTAGAATGAAAACCAATTCAGATTTACATTTTTTGCAATCATGTTAAAAATAACTTTGATCAGACCTGTTCATATATTTGACAACCACTCAAAAATAAAGGATTATTTTTAAAATACTATATCACATGATATATAAACTATGCTGTAATTAAAATAACTTATTAATGATTTTTAAAATAATTACTATCATAAGTGTTGAAATTACAGTGCTGATAAATACCACAATTATTTCAAATGTTTCTACAATACCCAGTTTTGACAAAGTTGGTCCACCATTTGACCATATTTTTCATCATGTTGACATTGTCAATGTTGGCTGCGCAGGTGTCCAACAACTGGTTACTGTAGAAGAGATAGGTCAAGTCATCAGCATGGGCTACCCCTTTCATCCTGTACTGATAAAATACTGGAGAACGGCGAGGGAAAAATGTGGTCCACCAGAGTCCATCGTAAGCAAACAAGTAGCCGTATGTGAAGTTTGCATATTTGTGTATCACCTATATTCAAACAGTGCAATGGTAAAATAATTAATGAATATGAATAAAATTGTCTATCTCACAGACTGATATTACAGCTCTATGTAAAAGACATTTTTTCTATACTGTACAACTAAACATTTCATATACAAATCTTCATTAGTTATTTGTTTCATTAAAAACTTTTAAAAATCAGCTATATGTTACATTTTCCTACCATATTGTTTGTAAACACTTAATTTTAAAAAATTGATCTGAACACTGAAAGCATCAGTGTTATAGTGATGCACTGACTGGTGAAAAAGAAATAGGGAACCCCACTGTGTAATTCCATTAAAATATTGTCATGGTAACTAGGTAGACGACAGGCCTATCCAAGAGCTGGTAGTAAACAGTAGCAACTACGTCATCAGAAGCAGTGGCCATTTTTTGGTTTGGTTAACATTAACAAATCAAGTTTAGAATGATTAAATCAAATGATTAATTAGTATTCAAAAAACAATTAATAATAACAATAAGAGAAAAATAATGTAAACAATAAATAAAAATAAATCAAACTTGTACAGTTCATAACAGTTATTTTTATAACCAAGCACTTTTTGCAAATGTTGGATAATTGAAGGCACAAGTTAGTCCATGCCCCTGAGTTTTCCCTCCAGTGCTAAAACCACTCTATATACGCTAAATTTATCAAGTAGGTCGTAATCTGTCCGACACAACTCTAATTAGGAACTTCCATTCAAATGAATGAGAGAAACTACCCACCCAGTGAAGCAGAGCCAAACATCTAGTTCAAGGTACTCTCTAAATTAGGGTGACCAAACGTCCCGTAAAAACGGGATTGTCCCGTTTTTTAACGATCGTACATGGGGTCCCGAAAAAGTCTACCGGGACGCCTAAATGTCCCGTATTTACGTTGGGTTGATGATAAACTTTTGTCGCGCCTCTCCTCGGGCCGTCTTCCCCTCTTCTCGACAGTTGAACTCGCCCATTCTGCAGGAGTCTATCCAACTTATTCCAACCCCAACCGGAGTCCGACAAGTCAGTGTGGCTGTGGGTGTTTGTCTTGTTACAAGTGTTTGTTTGGTGCTTCTCATATTGTTATTAATTACTAATTATGCCCAAGCGTCAGTGCAAGTTTAAGGAGGAGTACTCTAAAGAATAGAAGTACATTAAAAAAAGGACACTATGACAATGAAGCAGAGTGCACAGTTTGCAATACTGTTTTTAGTATTGCTCATGGTGGACGTTCAGATGTAAAACAACACATCACATCAGTGAAACATACGAACAGACTGAGTGCCCCAAGTAGCAGTAAGTCTCTTGAAAGTTATTTTATAAAACACGATTCAAATGAAGAAACGAAAGTTAGAGCTGCTGAGTTAACTCAGGCATTTCATACGATCAAGCACCACCACAGCTTCAGGTCAAATGACTGTATCAGTAAATTAAACAGCGTTATGTTTAGTGACTCTTCAATTGCATCTAAGTTTAGCTCTGCCAGAACAAAGCAGTCAGCTCTGGTAACTGGTGTTTTAGCTCCATTCAGCTTGAAAACTAGTATTGAAGAGATTAATAAATCCCCTTTTTATGGCATTTCAACTGATGCAAGTAATCACAAGGCTGTAAAAATCTTTCCTTTCGTTGTTCAGTTTTTTGACATAAATGAAGGAATACAGTCAAAGTTATTGAAAGTTGCTTCTTTGCCGTGTGAAACATCAGATGAGATATCTAGTTTCTGCTTAAATTGCATTGATGAGTTCAAGTTAAATAAAAACAGTTGCATTGCGTTTTGTGGTGATAATACGAATACAAATTTTGGTGGTTTGAACAGAGCGGGACAAAACAACGTATTTAAAAAATTAAAACTACTTTACATGGTGGTATTGAAGGTGTGGGTTGCCCTGCACATATATTACATAACTCCATTTGTACAGCAGCAGATAGATTAAGCTGTGACATCAAAGGTTTTATTGTCAAACTCTTCTCTTATTTTTCTGTATATACGGTGCGAACAGAGAGGCTAAAAGAATTTTGTGAAATGGTCGACGTCGAATATGGCACTATTTTAGCACATTCAAAAACTCGTTGGCTGTCTTTGATGCCTGCAATAGAACGAATTTTAAAACTGTTTGATGCTCTAAAGTGTCTAAAGGATTTCTTTTTAAACGAAAAAAAGCTCCAAACATTTTGTTAACATTTTTTAATAATCCTTTAAGTGAGGCATACCTATGGTTTGTCCGTAGCCAATTCAATATTTTTCAGCAAGGAACTAAAAAGATTGAAGGAAGTACAAAAAGTGTTATGGAAGTTAATTATGTATTGGAATTTACTCTCACAGCTTTGACCAGAAGAAAAGAGGAACAGTTCTTATCATTTAATGTAAAATCCATTCTTAAGCGTGGCAGTATTATGCAACAAGACGAAATTAACTTCAGAACTGAAGTTAATGACTTTTATGAAACCTGCATACAGTATCTTGAAAAATGGTGTGTACCGTTCTCTACTTTCTGAAAGTTTAAATGGATGCTTTTGAAAGAGATCCCCAGTTAGGAACAAATTGAAGAAACTATTTGTTACTTCAATGAAAAAAACATTGACATAAATGATACTTTGCTATTTGATCAACTGGAACCATTAGTGGATTTTGTAAGTAAAAAAATTAAAGAATGGACTGATGAACCACCTCAGTGTCACGAAAAATGGGTTTGTTTTTTTAAAGCGCATACCAGACCAGAACAGCACTCTGGATATGCCAGTATGTGTTTGCAATCCCTGCCCATAATGGTAATACTGAAAGAATTCATCATGTTTTCGCTTATGAACATTCAATGGACGGAGGAAAGGAACAAGATGGGAGTGGATACCCTTTCTGCAATCTTGCAGGTACTCTACAATTTAAAAATGGACTGTTCTAGTTTTTATAACTTTATATTGGAAAAGAAAGAGGTTTTAAAATTGGCTGGAACGAAAGAAAAATATCCCCAATTCAAATCCTAAAGCTTTTAACATAACTTTAACTTTGACTAACAATTTTAGATATCTTGTTTAGTTATGTTTTGAAGTATGCTATATTACTTATAATAAATAATTATTCGTTGTAAAATTGTTGTTTTTATTTATTATACGCCTCACAATTTAAATTAAATTACATATTCATAGGTAAACTGAAAAAGATTTATAGGTCTCAAATTAGCAAAAAAGAGCATATTTCAATGATTACTTCTTGATGGAGGCTCCTCGGACCCCACTTCAGCTGGAGAGTATCGCCCCAAACCCTCTTTGGATGTGTCCCGTTTTTTCAAGTTTATGATTTGGTCACCCTACTCTAAATACACTTTAGGATCCAGAGAGTAAGTGTGTGTCATATTGGTATTGAAAGTAAATATTATGATATAAACAATTTAAGTAATTGTTAACAAATAAAACTTTCTTTAGTGAAACTTTCTAATTCTACTATGGAATTCCAATATACAATCTCCAACTACCCAAATTGCTGACTATCCAAATTGCTTTCAGAATGTCATAACCTTAAAATCAACATCTTTAATTTTTTGATTTTTTTTTTTTTTTTAACCCTAAAGTGAATAGCACAATGTACAGTAGTGTTTTTAATCTTTTACACACTAAATAACACTAAAAAAATAAAGATAAATCTTACACAAGTTTATCAAAATTAATAATTCATAATATGCTCTAATAAATTCCTAGGTGTTCATAAGTTAGTGCTCAAGATATAGATGAGTGGGTGTTTTGTGATTTGTCAGACCTTAGGTTTCAAATTCTGACTGATGATGAACTTATTGGAAGTGTACGAGAAGAGAGTGTTGAGGTAGAAGATGATCTTAATATCAAAGTTGAAGAAGGCACAGACAGATCCATCAGCTGGTGAAGCATTTCTGGCCCTAAAGTGGATGGAGCATCAGCGTGAGGGGCACATGCATTTCTCAGTGTTAAGTGGATGTGTAACCTGGATGCCCAAAAACGGATAAAGACATTCGAACGGCTTACTTTGACCGAGATGTTAAGCAAGCAATAATTTTCGTTCACAAAATGGTATGTGAATAATTAAATTCTAATTTATTATACACAATTATAATGTAATTAAATACTCTGTCTTGTTTAAATAGTTTTTTCATCCATTTCAACATACATACAGTAATAAAATAAAATATACTTTTTGTTGTTGACTAAAATCTGACTATCCAAATTTTGGACTATCTGAATGGCTTCTAATCCAAATTGATTTGGATAACTGGAGATCTGCTGTATTTCCCTTTATTTAGGAATTTTAGAAACCTAGTCAGGATAAAATCTTAACAAGTCTAGAATACGGAGATTCTACCAGACCTGAATAGTCGGGTATGCAAAGGCATACTCTGTAAAGAGTGAAACCAGTCCTTGAATTTTATTGAGAGTAGGTGTCTGGTTGAAGTAGCGAGTATGGATGCTGTTTACTTTGTTGGCTGTCCTTTCCCCCTCTGGCAGGAACGTTGCCAGGTTGGCCTCAGCTTCTGCGTATGCTCCCATTGCTACAAGAGAATCAGAAATATAGTTTACAAGAATTCATAAGTTCTCTATTATTTAACCCTTTGGTCGCCCTACAACAATATATTGTTGTTTTAATTTTTACCAAAAACTGCTTAACAACAATATTTCGTTGCACAGAGTTTTAAAACTGCTTTGCAACATATATCGTTGTTGCATAATTAATTGGTAGCGCTGTTTTTTTTTTATCCTTGTGAAATTTGCTTTGATAATAACCCAAATAAATATACATACTTTCATTTCATATTAGTTTCAATACAAGAGTGTTATAGCTAATTAAATATGTTAATTTTATACTAAAAGTGTTTGAAAAATGTCACCCTGATCAGCTGACTGCCGTGGTGTCTGACATAAGGCATGCTATTTTGAAGTAAACATTACGATGTTTGTTTATTTTGTGATGTGAGGTTATTATTTGTGCAAATTGTTTTATTTATTATTTCCTTCAACATGAGTAAATCACCAGTTAGTGATTGATGAACTTGAGATAGTGCACAGTGTGTGTTAGAATAATGTGGACTTCATATGCACGCCATTTGTGCCAGTAAATTACTTGATACTTGATACTTGATGATCTCCCACTAGAAGTGCAGTTGCACCGTGGTCGTCTAGTTTTGGCCTCATTTATTAAAGTACTCTTCAATTGTGTACAATGGCCTCTTCAACAAGTAGTCTCTCAAAGTCATCTTGAATTTATCTTCATCTTCAATCGCCCTTATGTTGCCTGGGACATTATTGTAGATTTTCACACAGCTGTATTTTGGTCCATTTTTTGCCAAGGATGATGACACTTGAGGTACATGGATGTGGTCTCTCTGCCTTGTTTGGTACTGATGAACTTCTTTATTTCTAATAAAAATATCTGGCTTCCTTTTCACCATGACTGCTGATTCCAATACAAAAAGTGCTGGTAGGGTAAGTATATTCAGCTGTAAAAACAATGGTGAACAGTGTGCCAAATAAGGTGCTTTGCAAATCGTCCTCACAATGCGTTTCTGCAGTAAAAATACACGTTCAGCATGTGGACTTCTTCCCCAAATTACAATGCCATACTTCAAAATGCTATGAAAACAACCATGGTAAACCTTCATCAACACTTCACGCTCCATCACACATACAAGCCTGCGAACCATATAGCACACAGCGGTGAGCCTTGAACATACTGTCTCTATATGTTGCTGCCATCTTAAATTACTACCTATAGAAATTCCAAGATATTTTACTGAATCCTTCACTGCATTTTGCGAATGACACTTGTATATATAATGTAGGCTAAATATTTTTTAAATGTTCTATTTATTCTTAAAACATAATTATTTTAAATGTTCAATAAATTCAATAGCAACTGATGTTTATATAAACTGTCAGTGGTGTAGCCATAAACTTCGTTTGGGAGTGTACAAACTAGGGGTGTCAAGGGGTACCCCCCCCCAGGAAAATGTGTGAAAAATAGGGTACTGAATAGGAGGGTATAAACTAATTCTGGCACTTTTCATAATTAAAAAAAACTTAAATTTTCAGAGAAATCTTTTTTAAATTCACGGTTTTCTGATATTTTTATTTCTTTTATGATGAAGCAAAGAAATTGTGTTTTATCGAAATAAACATAAATGTGGTTTTGAAGTTTGTCAAATGGATCTATTTGAAGTCTGTCAATTAGATGAGTAAGGCTAGAAAAACAACAGTGTAGAGGATTAGTTAAAATATATGTATATGTGACATTTTTTCCACAAATGAATAATTAACAAAACAAAAGTTCTAGGTTATAGCACTAATCTCCTATTTCCACTTCTGGCCAGTTCATCTATTACTTTGTCACTGTTGATTGGAGCTGGACAGTGGACTGACAATAGAGCAAGCCCATTTAATTATTCATTACTCATAGAATTCTTTAGGTAGCTTTTATTTCTCTTGAAAGGTTGGAGAACACATATACCTCTCTACCTATGCTGTTGAGACATTTTGATTTAATTATTTTTCAATAATGTATCTTTCTATCGTTTGCGCAAACAAAAGTACCAAAATATAGTTGTATAAGCCTACTTATTTTTATTACAATAAATAGTTACCTGAAGTAAATAGTTGATAGCAGAGTAGAAGTTTTTGTCACATGCGTCTAGAACTGACGTTATTTTCTTGGGAATTTCAGATTCTTTTACATTTTTCCATGTTGTACTCTACAGCATGCATTTTGCCTCAACCTCACAATCAGACTATCGTAAAACAGTTTCAGTGTTTTCAGTTTGTGAATATTTGTTTGTTTTCCATTCTTTGTGAGTAAACAGTCTAGAGCTTCCAGAATAACTCTGTTTTTCCCGAACCATTCAACCAAACTTGAAATCAATTAATCGAAGCAAGGTTGACCTGCGATAATATTCTTTAGGAGTAGAGTAAGGAGGTTGTCTGTTTTGGTTTGCTTCCCCACTTGCCGGGGCACAAAAATTGCTATTCCAAAATTATCTTGATACATTTTTTCAGCCTTTTCAAATAATGAAGTGAATTGTTTGTTATCATAGCTATTTTCATTTTCATACAGGTTATGCAAATCTTTCAGTTGTTCAATCGTGTCATCAGCAGGTTTTTGGAGGTACTTTGAAAGAGGAAGAGTGATGCTAAATATGAATTCACTCACCACAACTGTGACAAGGAAACTTTCTTTTTCAACAGGGGCTAGGAGATTGGCAGCTTAAGACGATATCACTCTACTAGAAGTAGATAACACTTGCAGAGTAGCAACAATGGCTGGAAAAACTTCAACAAATGTATTGACAGAATCTTGTCTTTCGATGAATCTTGTGTCACACAGGCAAATAAGGCGTGTTTTATGAGTTCTGGTACAGTATTTTCAATATGTTTTTTTAGCATATCACCACTTTGAGTATTATTTCTCATTATATTGGCCACTTCATTTATGGTTCCCAAGCAATTCCTTATCTAAGGGATGTCTAAGGAGTCACTCAAAACCAAATGCAGACGGTGTCCAACACAGTGAACATACATGGATTTGGAGTGCGATTCCCGAAATCTGTTATGTACACCAGATAAATGTCCACTAAACATTGAACAACCATCGTACCCTTGACCAATGACTTTATCCATGTTGAGACCAACACTTGAACAAATGGTTAAAATAGTTTGGTAAATGCTTTCAACAGACAAATCAGTTATGTGGGTTGAGACCCATCCCCCACCAAACTGGAAGTCGTGCCATACAGGGGATGGCTCAAAACCAGAAAAGCGATAGGGTCACAGGCAGCAGTCGGAGGATTAAATCATAACTCGGCAGCTAAGCAAAAAAACTATTTATTACAAAAGAATTCAACAGTTTTGGCAGAAGGCCAAAATATCAAAAATTACACTCAAAAACGATAAATACATTATGAAACACATAATATATGAAGAAAAATTCAAACCAAACACAACATTGGCGAAAGCTACAAATACCAAACATTACATTATAGATGTGCCTATCTGCAGATTTACTAGAAAGACAAAATTTTTAAAGAATTTGCATCTAAAATTTAGAAATTTGAACAAAACCAATTAACCGGCAATTTAGCCCACATCCCATGATTCCACCGAGGCCACGGAGTCAGCCAGAATCCCTGGGCAGCTCTGAATTGAAATAAAAGTTAAAACATCATTAAATAAGCCCCTTTTGGTAAAACATTTTAAATTAAGAAATTAAAAACAAAATAAAGCACAGTAAACTTTTATAAAAAAACTAGACTAACATAACACTACACAAAATAAATACCAACTTAATAACTAGGCCTACCATAATTTAACAGTAACAAAAAGTATATGTAATTTTAAAGCAGTATAAATATCTAATTTTAGAGACAGTCATAAATATGGAAAATAACAGAGATAAACAATTAAAAAAACTTAACAGTAAAAAATTAAAAATATTAAAACAATTGATAAATATTTAGAAATTACCAAATAACAAATTAAATAATAAATAACAATGATAAACTAAACTAAATATTTTAATAAAGTAACTATAAATTTCTCTATAAGATTAATAACTATTGGCTGTGGACAGGAAAAGTTTATCACTGGTGCACTTGATTTAGGTGTAGGCCTACTATTAAAAAATGTTCATCCCCCAGCTCAGCCACCGGGAATCAAAAAGGAACGGACTGACCTGAGGACAGATGAGAGGCTCCCTAAGTTGTAAGGAGGGCAACGGAGGCGCAACTTGGCTCAATTACATGGTCCCCAGACCAAGCCAGAACAGTCGAGATGGCAGAAGGACAGCCGGGTGGCAGGCTGAGGGAACAAGTCCTACTCGAGGACCCTGAACTAAACAGCCAAAACAAAGTAACACACATTACAATATAAACTATACAAACAAACAAAAAAGTAACATGTTAGGAACAAACTTACAATAAACTACATATTTACAGGAAAAGACTTAATTGAACGAGTAGATACAAAAGAGAACCTAAAAGGGTGGTAGAAACTACAAGTTAAGTATACAGGAATAAACAAAATTAAACAGATAGAATAGATTATTGTCAAAGAACAGAAATATAGTAAAAAGGTACCTCAAATTGCAAAATGCTCAATAAAAATGATATAGAACTAACACTGAACATAAAACATATATATAATAAAGAAATGAATGATAAAAAAATAACATTGAGCACATGGGCTCGAACCTAGGTTGACCATCATCTAGACAAAGGACACAAACAATCTAGCAACATACTGAAAATAACAAATAAACCTGATTATTATTTAAACAAAAAAATTATCAACAAAAGAGTGATTAGGTATTCAATATTAAACAAAATTGAACAACTTACATTAAATTGTCTCTCTAGCCACTCATAATCAAGTTAACATGTAGACAGAAACTAACTACAAAACCCAGGCGAACTGTCGAACCGAAGGCTGGAACCACAGAACAGACCAAGGCTTGAGTCAACAACCACGAACGTAACAAGACGACAGCGCAGGAGCGATCTCAGGCAGCCTGGCAAACTGAAAGTAGAATGAAGTCTTCTTTTAAGAGGAATGGTTTGTTTTTATTCAAAATGTATCAAATGCAAAGTGAAAATTGCTCTTTTCCAGATACATCAAGCTAAAATGGAAAAACAATCCGCTCTGTTTACAGACTGAACAACTTTTTTCTGTATAAGTTTTCCACAAATGTCAATCATTTCATTCCGGACTTCAGGGCTTATATATGTTACATTTCGTGCACAATTAAAAAATGTGGTTTTTTTTAACTTTCGTCGGTGACTGATCGGTACCTGAGCAAGGCTCAAAATTTGCCCTCCTTCTCTTAAACAAACATCAAAAGAACAACACTCACCCCGGACGACCCCCTTCTCTACGCCACTGTAAACTGTATATTGTACATAAACGAGGATAATATACTTCGGATAACAAAAAAATCACGTAAGTGACAATTTGTTATATTTCTCGTAATAAATGTTGTAAATTTAGTGCAATACTCTTGACATTTTCAGGATTTACTATTCAAAACATTTGCTTTTAGGAAATAACATTGAGAATGGCTTTGATATTTATATAAAATGTATTTTTTTTGTAAAAATTAAAATAATTAATGAAAAAATATTTGTCTATATTTTGGTAACAACAAAAATATTTCTATAAAGTTATAATGAATATTGCTATTCTGGTACATATAGCCAATTAGATTTACTAATAAATAAATTGGTCGGTAGCGTAGTTGGTTCAATCCCACTTCATGTGCTAAAGGTTCTCAGTTCGATCCCAATCAGAGTCAATACATTTTGAGAAGGATCAGCTGATAATCACCGGCTGTTCATTTGTCATTGGGCTATTAATTAATGACACTTTCTAAGGAATGGTCAGCCTTAGTTTGTAACAATGACTAAATTCGCTCATCTACACTCATCACGCTCATTCGAAATCCATATTCGCCCATATCTTGACGATCGGTGTCTTATGAATAAATAAATAAAAAAGATCACTCCAAAAAATTAAAAATAACATAAAATACTTAGATATCTATAAATGTATACAAAATCAAGAATTTTAGCCCGGCAGTTTTGGGTACACATATGCAAAAAACCCTGGCAGTTTTCAGAGAAATAAAAATGTTCACCCCGGCAGCTAAAGGATTAAGACAAAAGTTATGTTCTCTCAAAAGTCCGCCAGATTGTTATATCAACAATATAAAATAGAAAAGAAACTTTGTACTATATTACTACTGTTCATTTCACTGTAAAGTATTAAAAATGTGTTTAAAAGTTATAAATTGCTTATAATGTATAGTGTTTATAGGATACTATTTGTTTAAACACAAGAGTAGATTTTTATCTTGTTTGAAATTTAAAAAATAATAATTAGATTGTTTTACTGTTTCAGAGCTATAAAGAAACATTAGACGTATACAGTTGGGAAATAGTTTTCCCAATAGCAAATTCTTCATTGTGTGGTTTTAGTTTAAGGCTTGACTTAAGCATTTTGGTATGAACTATTACATTTATGCTTAGAACTTAATAACGTACAAAACATAAGTATCCCTTCATCTCTAGTAAATCCAGAAATGAGTGGCTTTGCCCGAGTGACAGCAGCTTCCATTAGGTTGTCCAGCGAATCAGAAAAGAAAGGCTTGTTTGCTGTGGCATTTGAATCCAACACTGGCAAAAATGGTAAATCAAGGCCTGGAATCAAATCCTGTAACGAAAAATATTTGTCTAATCACTCATTACTTTATTGAATACTTACAAAGGTTTGCCATATTTTACGTCATGTTTTACTTAGTATATAAGTTTCTTTCTGTTTTAATGAAAAATTTTCATAAATTACCTAAAAATCAATGAAGTAAATTGAAAATGGCATGAACATAATGTGTATAAACATGTTGATTAAGTGCTTAAATAAATTATTTCATAATGGAAGAAAATTAATCTAAAATATCTAAAGGTTTTGTAATAGAAATATATTTACAAAACCATTTAGTGCATACAATATTAAATAGTTAGTATATGATAATAATACTGCTTTTCTTCACTCACAACAAAATAAGTTTTTTAAGGTGTCTTATGAGATTAGTGGTTAGCTCTGACTTCAACGCATGGGAACAGACATGGGCAGATGGGAGGGCATGTCGAGTGTCATGTAGACAAGGGATGGTCGGAAGAACACTTCATACTTTGAGTGGAAGATGGGTGGTTGGGAGGACATGTAAAATGTTGTTTAGGTGAATGGTAAGTAAAATGTTATGTGGACATATAGGTAGAGAGGAGGGAACAATGATTTTTGATAAAAGATAGCGTTTGAATTGTTCAAATCGTATTTGAAATTTGAACAAAGATTTTTAAGTTATAGATTACAAACTTGAACCATCAACCAGTTCTTACCTTACTTAAAATAACAGATGATGATGCAAGAGACAACAAAATGTTATATTATTGTTTATGTTTTTTGGGACTTATCATCTCATGTAGCTGCTGTTCTAAACTATCTCTCATGAAGACATTTTAAAAGGCCAACAAAGTAGTTTTATATCTACTTTCTGTATATACCTAATCAAATTTATGGATTATTTTGGATGAAAGGGAGTTTCCGAAACTGGGATTGGATTTCCCAAACATTAGGCTGTAAGCACAAAATGTGCACGAACAAAATTAATTTGATGATGTGCTGTTTTACTAGAGAATGACTCACTTTCTTAATGCTGACACTTGGATGAATTTACTTTTAAAATATGAAAAATGTTTTTGATTTTCTTGTTCATGTTTATTGATACTCTCTGGCCCTAAATCCTCAAATTTTATTAATAACAGAAAGCAAACCATTTTCTATCTCAAACATTGAAATGGAGTAAATTGTAAGGATTTACTTTTGCGAAAGTGGTTTTTATTTTAGATTATTGAGCAAAGGTAAAATGAGCTAAAACATTCTTTAACAACTAAATGAAATTTGTCATTTTACACGTCATGTGGATCATGAACGTAGTGAGCATCTAGAATACATAAGTAGTTGATGAAGTACCGAAGATTCCTATAGTTAAAATTTATGAAAAAAGCATCACCCTTCTAAATGAAAACTGAAAAATGTTAGTATAGATATTTCAGATCGAGATTGACCGTTGCATTAGTTACCATACCACAAATGTGTGATTAGAAATTTATTGTATTTTCTATCCAAATGAAGTGAAATTATACTAATGAATATCCTATTTCACTATTGGTGTAATGTTCTAAAGAAAATCAAGGTATACAAATACAGTTTTTGTTCTATAAAAAAAGGTTACATCCCTCTTACATATGGATATATTTCTTAGTTTTTTAACATTGCCTACTGTTAAAAAATATATACATCAAATTAAGAGTTTTTATGTTACTACTTAATATTGTTGTCAGCAAATGTTTGTAGTTGTAAAAAATGTCAAATATTACAAATACTTGAATATCTTGTAAAAATATTTTTATGTAAACTAGTGGTTGCATATAAATATCTCCATTAATCTGCCAACCTACATCTTTATGAAGTGGAATAGTCTGGTTGCCAATGATGTCTTTGATGTCAGCTTTCTGCAGACAAGTGAGAATGATGGTGTCGTTCTGTGAGATGTCACAGTTAAGTCTCTGAGCCAGTAGGAGTGCTCTACGTCTAGCCTCAGTCTCTGAAACATGGGCCCACTTTACCAGCGCAGACCCACTCTGGGCAATGGCTCTTTGGAACAGTCCTGTAGAACAGTAATTAATTAGCATTGATAAATTATTGAAGTAATTAAACATGCCAATTAATTGTACAATCATACAAGTTTGAAATGCTTTTAAATAGTGATGATTACCTGTAGATAACGGTGAGAGATAGTGGAAGTGAGTGATGACAGAACCAGCACTCTCCCCTGACAAAGTGACTTGAGCTGGGTCTCCTCCGAACACAGCTATCTCGTTTTGTACCCACTGAAGTGCCAGCAGTGTGTCATGTAGACCCAGGTTGCCAGGTGCCACCTTCGAGCCCAGACTCAGGAATCCTTTTGAAAAAATGTATTCATCTTAAAGACTTATTATTTTTCTTCAGTATTATTCCAATTAAACAATGTCTTATTATGACATAATCTAATCATTTTACATAATGTACCGATCTTGCTTAGAATTGTATTTGTAAGATATTGTGAATCAAATGATATTATTTTTAGAGAGTCTAGTTTTATAACAACCATTCCTTCTTTATGGAGCAGAGTCATGGGTTCCTGACAAAAGTGCAGAGAAGAAGCAAGTCACTTTTGAAAACAAAGTATTGAGGAAAATCTTTGAGCCCATTAGAGAAAAAGAGACACATATTATAAAATATAATATAAAAAGATCTATTTGGCGCATCACACTTTGTAACCAAACGCTGATGTTTGCGGTGGTCTGGACACATCATAAGATGGGAGGATAAAGCTCTGATTAATTAAGTTTGGAAGGAAAACTCTAATGGAAGAAAACCTCTTAGATGTCCAAAGAAAAGATGGAAGAACCAAGTTCTTTTCGTTTTTAGGATAATGGCCAGGGAGGAAGATGCGGAAGGTAGAATAAATCAAATCGAATTCTCTTTATTTCACAAACATTAAGAATGGAAATGGCGTCATAGTAAATAAACATAAAGTTATAGTATAGAAGTACAGTAGTCATAAAATTCTTCTAGGGTGTAGATTGGCCTTTTCTGCAGCCATCTATGTAGCTCTTTCTTCATTTTGGTCCCCTTTAACGCCCTTAGAGACTGTGGCAGGTGGTTGTACAGCTTTTGTCCAATGTAAGATGCCTTCTTCTCAAAAAGTGCTGTTCTGTGGCATGGAAGGGCATAGTTAGTTAGATGCATGACGAGTGTTGTATGAGTGAAAATCCTATCCTGTTTGCAACTTCAGGGTGAGTGTATGTAGTATCACACATTCAATATACAGTCCTACAACAGTCAGGATGCCCAAATCTTTAAAAGATTCTCTACAGGAATCGCGTGGCTTAAGGTTTGCAAGTATACGAACTGCCTTCTTTTGCTGAGTAAGAACTCTTGTCATATTCCCAGTTGATGTTCCTCCCCAGACCACAATTCCATACCGCAACAGGGAGCTGTAAGCTGTTTTGGCTGCCTCTAGGTTGGCTATCCATTTCACTCTTTTAATTACATAAATTGCTGTGTTAATTTTCTTAATGAGTGCATTTATGTGTGCTGTCCACGAGAGTTTGGAATCTATAGTAACACCTAGAAGTTTAACTGTGTCACTTTGCGTGATTTGATCATGTTTCTTTACCTGCTCTTTCTTTTTACTAAAATTTATTTGGATTGTCTTGTCAGGGTTTACTTGTCAGGGTCAGATGCTTGGCAATAGGAGATTGTTTTATCAAGAGCTACCTTGGTAAGATCATGTAGGCTAACAGCAAGTTTGCTTCTGAGGAGAATAGTTGTATCGTCAGCGAACATCACGATATTAGTATTATTATTTTTTATGTAAGTTGGAAAGTCATTTGTTAGCAAAACAAAAAGAATCGGTCCTAACACAGAACCTTGAGGAACTCCTCGTGACAGCGGAAGTTGTTTTGATCTATAAATGGTTGTTCTTCCCTTTTCTGTCTTCTGTATGTCTACAAACTGTTTCCGGTCTTCAAGATAGCTTTTGAACCATATTTTTACAGCTCCTACCACTCCTAGGCTTTCAAATTTTTCCAGTATCAATCCATGTCCAATACAGTCAAACGCTTTGCTATAATCGATCATGAGGATAGTCACAAATTGTTCGTCATCAGCTATGAAACTTATGATACTGATTAAGGCTGTGATTGTAGATTTGTTTTTTATAAAGCCATGCTGGTGTTGAGTAAGACGATCATGGTCATTTAGATGCTTGATTAGCCTATTTAACATTGTTTTTTCAATAACTTTAGAAATACTTGGCGTTGTGAGATAGGACGATAGTTTATACAATCATTTTTCGAGCCTTTTTTATGTAGTGGATAAACTTTTTTTTAGTTGAGACGGAAACACTCCACTTCTGAAGGACTTATTTATAATAGTTACAAGAGGTGGAGTTAATTCTTCTGATCATACGTTTATTAGTTTCGAAGGTATTTCATCAATTCCACATGATAGCTTGGGTTTTGTTGTCGCTATTACAAACTTTACTTCTTTGTTGTTGGTTAGTGTTAGTTCTAAGCAGTTTCCTGGTAAAACTTGTGTATGAGTCAGAAGTTGATTGTTGTCTGCTGAATTTGCAACTTTAGGTTTATTAAGTGTTAGTTCAGCAATTTCTGTGAAAAAAGTGTTGAAATGGTCAGCTATCATTATAGGGTTAGTCAGTTTTTTGTCTTCTCCTAATATTTGCAATGG
The DNA here is from genome assembly GCA_035578905.1 of Stictocephala bisonia. Taxonomy (NCBI): domain Eukaryota; kingdom Metazoa; phylum Arthropoda; class Insecta; order Hemiptera; family Membracidae; genus Stictocephala; species Stictocephala bisonia. The sequence goes on along the minus strand of JAQJVL010001654.1, from coordinate 70,935 downwards.
CTGAATTTCTGATTGGCTCTGTTGTCTTTCTGAATTAATAATGCCCCATAGTGTTTTCATTTTATTATCAGATTTATTAATTTGGTTGCTGATCGACTTTTGCCTAATTTTTCTCAAATACAGATCATACACTTTCTTCTTTTCAATCATATTATTTTTGTCTTCTGTATTTCTAGAGAGATGAAATTGGTTTAATGTTCTGATGCTCTCTTGTCGAATACAACCCTTTGTTTAGGGCCTAGTTTCTTAATTTGTTTTAAGGGGCATGTTGCATTCATTGCTATTATTATTATATTTTGTAGGCAGTTATACGCTTCATCCACGCTAAGAGCATTGTGCACACAATCCCAGTTTTCTTGAGCAAGAATATGCTTTAATTTTTCAAGGTTTTTAGTAGAGAAAACTCTTTTTTAATTAGGTTTTGTTTTGGTTTTGATATTATTCTTAACACGTTGACCGCCATGAGGGCCACCGGTGGCCCACACAACAATTTTAGCTCACGCCATGAGGGCCACCGGTGGCCCTCACTAGTTTTCAGCCTGGTGCCACAGCTGTTTCTACGGTTAAGTTCAATATTCATTGTTCCGAATTCTGTGTTCCATGCAACCGGAAATGACCCCCCGAGTGTAGAAATAGCCGACATCCGGTCTTTTGCCCCAATTTTGTGAAGTTATTGATGAGGTACACCGGTGGCCCTCATGGCGTGGGAGCAAAACTTTACATATGCCATATGATATTACGTTTCAGCTGTTTTGTTATGATTTTTATATTTTCTTCCCGCGCACTGATCAGCTTTTGAGGTTAGGTGTTTAGTAAGTGACATTGATTCTTTTTCTGACAGAAACTAGTCTGTCTAAATGTCGTAAAAACTAGTTCAAATATATAAAAACGTATATAGGGTTGCTTTATTAAAAAACCAGAGGACTGTTTTGTAGTACATTTTATGAGCTTTCAGAATATATCATTCAAAATTACGTAATACTAAAAATGGCGCTACAATTTGTGTTTGATTTATAAAAGACGCGAGGGCCACCGGTGGCTCACATGGCGCACAGCTGCACGTATGTCGTGGGCCACCGGTGGCCCTCATGGCGTCAGGCGGACATACAGTTTTACTACGGTGGCCTCAGGATGACACAACAAATAATCTACGCTGGCAGTCAACGTGTTAATTACACACTCTTGTGCCATGTGATCTGATATGCCACCTTCATGGATTCCAATTGATATCTGGTCATCTTGCAGGTTAGTGCATATACAATCAATTGATGTGGCAGACTCTTGTGTAATTCTTGTTGCTGGTAGAGCATGTCTGATGATGTTACGAGTTCTTAAGTTTTCAGTAAATAGGAAATTATCCCTACCGTTTATGAGACTGTTTATATTTATGTCACCCATTATTATTATTTTCTTATTCTCAAGTTTACTTTCTTCTAATATGTTCGATAACATTTCCAGAGCCTCACTTAGTTTTCCTTGAGGTGGTCGATTGATGCCTAGTATAATATATGCTTCTTTTTTTGTTCTAAGAGTAACTTGAGCTGCTTCAAAAGTCGATTCTTGGCAGTATTCAGTTATGTCCATAACATTTATGTTTTATTGTGGTACTGTAGTGCTTCTATAGACAGCCACACCTCCGAGCTTATGGTTTTCTCTACTAAAACTAGCTACTAAGTCATATCCACCTAAGCGTGTATTGTGTAATTTTTCTTCTTCTAGTCCATGTTCTGTTAATATTACTATTGTTGGTCTCAGGGTGTGTAGAAAGTGATTTAACACATCAATCTTCTTGGCACGTCCTCGGACATTCTGGTGAAATATTTTTAAATTTTCATCTCCAGTGCTTATGTCTGGCTCTGTAGTTTGTGTCTCTAGCTCTACTGATATGTGAGGTCTTTCCCCTCTGGTCCTGCTCCTAAAAAAGTGCTGTCTATTTGTTGAAGGCAGTTTTTAGAGTCTAGAGTTGTGTTTCATAATTTAACTTTTACTTTTTAAATACATTAAAAATATAATTACTCCACTTAACAAAAAAAACTCGGCCCTGCGGGCCTCGCCAGGGGGCAAGCCCCCTGGACCCCCGGATCTTTTTGCTTAGAGCCTACGGCTAAAATTCAAGAAACATGGAACATGCTTTAGCTGCGCTTTTTCTGTTTGCTGGCTCCTTTTTAATAATTTCTGCAAATGTATTTCTCTGAAAACAACGAATTTTAGATTTCATGTAAGGAATTACAAAAAAAAATTTAGACATTGGCGGTACTCTTTCATCCGTTCAGCAGCGGTTTTGGCAGCAGTTTTGATCGGTTTACACTCACCATTTTCGTTGGGTAGTGATTTTTCGGCAGCTTTACGCGCTTTATATTCCTTTTGACGTTGAGCACCAGTTTTGGGTTTCTTTGGTTCAGTTATTATTTCGGAGGTTGCGTTTCCAAATCCAGATGTAGATCTATCAGTAGAATGGCGAGTACATACACCTGACGATGTCGAAGGAGGGCAATCTGATCCAGGACACAACATCACCGGTGGACGGCTGGAGGTAGACTGATATGTAAATGAGGACTGGATTCTCTAATTAGGACTTAATTTTGTATATTTTTAACAAGAGTTGTCATGGAAACTAAAGATGTACTTTGATCAACGCTTGCAAATAAAATCATTATTGAAGTCAACACTGATATGTCATTGTGTTTTCATGGTTACGCGTCACCCTCCCGCGTAACGTTTTCAGACAGTTAGGTCAAGACTAAAGCATGTTCCATGCTAAAAATTTAATTGTTTATAAACACTTTCTTTATCAATGTTTTGAGACATTCACAACACTCACAACAGTTAAGAAATTGAAATGCTTAGTCCTGATCTTACAAGAAAAGCTAAAACAAACCTTTAAATTATTAAAAAAAATAATTAAAACCAAAACACTTGAGAAATAGAATTATTTTGAAAAGGATGCTTCTAAAAGAAACACTGATTTCTGAATCTTGGAGGATTTTTGAACATCCATTATTGCTCTTATGAGCATGTTGGTTTATTGAGTGCTTAATATGTCTATAGATAGATAAACATTAAAAAACGGAAACAGACTGTTGAATAATCAAGTGCAGTTTTAAAAATGCATTAACAGAATACAATATTTTTTCTGCCACACTGAAACTGAGTTATTTCTCAAGTTCTTCATGACTTTGTTTATAGGTATCGATCTCAGAGAAAAGTTGTACTCCAGCACCAGCATCAGAAAGTCTCTTAGAAAAAGAGATTTTGGTATCAGCTGTTTTAAGTAAATTATTAAACTAAATTAATGCTAATAATACTCATAGAAAAAAGCAAACGTTGAGAGGCTGTTTCTACCTCTGAAGAATCAAATACTTCTTAGAGGGTCTCCATGATAAAAAAAACTTAATTTCCTTCAAATTTCATCAAAATCTGTTCTGTGGTTCCGGAACTTTCGTGTTAAGTAGGTACATAATTTTCTTATTTTATATATTGAGATAACTTGTACATAGAGGAACACTAATTTTTGGGTTCCCAAGTTGCAGAAGACATTCTATATTGACCAGGTACCTCTCTCACACCTAGTCATAGAGTGTGTTTATGACTATCTCTCTATTTAAGTAAAACACACATGATCCACCCTCACTCATGAGCAGCCACAAGGGTAAGGAGCGAGAAGTGTGACTTCATCCCATCAAGACCAATCAGGATGTAATTTCTAACATTCTGAATCCAATTAAGCTGTTTATACAGTATAAATAATAGAATAACCTTTTATATAAAAATATTTTGAATCCATGGGTAGTCCTTGAGTTATTATTATTATTCATTTCTAAGACGCCGATCGTAGAGATATTGGCGATAATGAGGAGTGATTGAGTGTAGATGAATGAGTGTAGTTATTGATACTATCTCAGTTTGACTTAGCTCAGAAAGGACTATTTATTATTAGCCCAATAGCAAGGGCAACTATGGGAGGTACAGCTTTATGTGGAATCCAAACCACATGGTGTTGGTATGATTTTCAACTAACTGACAAGTCTGATACTCAATTCTCTTCACTACACAACATCTGAACCTTGACTATCATCCAACATGGACACCCCAGACTTCTCTAATAGTGTCCATTTCGATGGCAACCATTGAACAGACATCGTGTTGGTATTACGAGGTACAGTCAAAAAATTTCCCGGAATTGGTTGAAATATATTTGTTGGACAAAGATAAAAACTTACAAACCTAGTTTCCTTCAAAATACTCTTCTCCTACAACATTACACTTGTACCTATAATCATACAGATGGTCAAAACACTTTTGACACTTATTTTTTTAAATGTATTTAAATAATTTTATCACATTTTTTTCTGACATCTTTAGCACCTGCAAAATGATTTCCTTTCATTTTGCAAAATGATTTCTTACTGTTTACGGCCATGTAAACAGTAAGAAATCGGCTGGCATAAGGTCAGGCGAGTTTACATCTGGTTGTAACAATGTATATATTAAATATGCTTATATGAAACCTGCCAAAAAAGGTTTTTGTGTTACTTTTTTAAAGTTAGCCAAAGGACTCCAACTTCCCCTGTTTGTTTATACTGCATTTTAACCTAGTCGCCCCAGAATCCGAAAGACTAGTTAAGTCTTTATTTTCTGTGGTATTGATCCACCCACCCACTCATACACGTACTGTGGTATTTCAGTACTACCACAGTTAGATTTCAGATTTAGATCTAGATTTAGATTTAGATCACTTTTTAGATCTAGCTACAAAGTTAGATTTCATTTCTTCCAATAGTTTTAAAAATAATAAAAATATTCATGAATTTTGCCCAACACTGTATCCCAACACCCGCCTACCCATACACGCACAGTAGTATTGACCCGCCCACCCATACACGTACTGTGGTATTGAGCCAACCATCCACCCATACACGTACAGTGGTATTGACCCACCCACCCATACACGCACAGTGGTATTGACCCACCCACCCATACACGTACAATGGTATTGTATGGTATCGTGTATGGGTGGGCTATTGTATTCAGGAAGCTTACTAATAAAGTTGATGACAACTTGTGATGGTAACATATATGGCAAACTTTGTGACCAATACCCACACGCCCACCCATACACATACAGTGGTATTGATCCACACACCCACACCCATACATATACAGTGGTATTAACCCACCTGACCACCCATACACAAGTGGTATTGACCCACCCGCCCACCCATACATGAACAGTGTATTGACTCACCTGCCCGCCTATACACGAACATAAGTATTGAGGCCACTGTACGTGTATGGTTGAGCGGGTGGGTCAATGCCACTGTACGTGTATGGGCGGGCAGGTGGGTCAATGTCACTGCACGTGTAAGTCGAAATACCAAGGTACGTGTATGAGTGGGCGGGTTGGTCAATACCATGGTTTTTTTTATTCAATGCCACTGTACGTGTATGGGTGGTGGGTTGGTCAGTATCACTGTATGTGTATGGGTTGTAATATGTTAGGTTAGGTTAGGTACCATTATACGTGTATGGGTGGGCGGGTGGGTCACTACCATTGTACGTGTATGGTTGGGTCAGTACCACTGTACGTGTACGGGTGGGCGGGTGGGTCAGTACCACTGTACGTGTATGGGTGGGTGGGTGGGTCACTACCATGTACGTGTATGGGTGGGCGGGTGGGTCAATACTACTGTACATGTATGGGCGGGCGGGTGGGTCAATACTACTGTACGTGTATGGGTGGGCGGGTGGGCAAATACCACTGAGCCTGTATAAGTGAGCGGGTGGGTCAGTACCACTGAGCCTGTGTGGGTGGGCGGGTGGGCCAGTACCACTGAGCCTGTATAAGTGAGCGGGTGGGTCAGTACCACTGTGCGTGTATGGGTACTAAAATACCACTGTACGTGTATGGTTGGGCGGGTGGGTCAATACCACTGTACATGTATGGGTGGGTGGGTGGGTAAATACCACTGTACGTCTTATTCTGCCTCAAAAAAAGGCAAAAGGTACAATGGTATTGACCCACCCGCCCACCCATACACGTACAGTGGTATTGACCCACCCGCCCAACCATACACGTACAGTGGTATTGATCAATAACTCTGTACGTGTATGGGCAGGTGGGTGGGTCAATAACACTGTACGTGTATGGGTGGGCGGGTGGGTCAATAACTCTGTACGTGTATGGGTGGGCGGGTGGGTCAATAACTCTGTACGTGTATGGGCAGGTGGGTGGGTCAATAACACTGTACGTGTATGGGTGGGCGGGTGGGTCAATAACTCTGTACGTGTATGGGCAGGTGGGTGGGTCAATAACACTGTACGTGTATGGGTGGGCGGGTGGGTCAATAACTCTGTTATACTTATAAGAAGAGTTCAGTAATGATAAAGTTATATTGTTTCCTCTTTTAAGGAAGGAAGCAGAGCGAGAGAGATGGATAGAGGAAGGGGGGAGTGAGAGATAGAGTTACTCCGGTGGTCAGTTTGTGTACGTGCGTACGTGTGTGACACTGTACGTGTGTGTACAGCACTCAGGACTCGAGAACTAGGAATTTCACTGCTGGTGGTAATTGATTATGTCAGGCACGTGTCATTTCTTACACACGCTGCAACATTACACTGAAACTACTGGGGCAGTGCTGCGCGTGACGTCATCATGGTTCATCAACTTACACCATGACATATTCAACTTGGTCTATGAATTTACAAAATTACATAGACCAAGTTAAAAATTATTGGTCCAAAATTCTTAATTATACCACAGTGTGTGTGTGTGTGTGTGTGTGTGTGTGTGTGCGCGCGCGCGCGTGTGTGTGTGTGTGTGTGTGTGTGTGTGTGCGAGAGAGAGAGAGACAGAGAGCGCGAGAGAGAGAGAGAAGGGGGGAGGGTCGGAGAGGGTACTTTTATGTACAGTGGTATTGGCCCACCCGCCCTCCCATACACGTACAGTGGTATTGGCCCACCCGCCCACCCATACACGTACAGTGGTATTGGCCCACCCGCCCTCCCATACACGTACAGTGGCATTAACCCACCCGCACACATATACACGTACAGTGGCATTGACCCACCCTCCCACATATACACGCACTGTGGTATTGACCCACCCGCCCACCCATACACGTACAGTGGTATGGTCAATGACACTGTCTGTGTGTGGGCGGGTGGGTGGGTCAATGCCATTGTCTGTGTGTGGGTGACTGGGTGGGTCAATACCACTGTACGTGTATGGGTGGGCGGGTGGGTCAATACCACTGTACGTGTATGGGGTGGGCGGGTGGGTCAATGCCATTGTACGTGTATGGGTGGGGGGTGGGTTAATGTCTAATGTACACTAATGTAATTTCTAATGTACACTTAAGGGTGGATGGGAGGATCATTACTACTGTAATGTATGAGTGGGTGAGAGGGCCATTACTACTGTACACGTAAGGGTGAGTGGGAGATATATTACTACTGTACACATAAGGGTGGGTGGGAGATATATTACTACTGTACATGTACAATTTATTTACATTTTAAATTAATAAACCACTAACGTAAGTTTCAAGTGGTCCATAAATGTTAAAAAAAATATTACAGTAATTTTGTTTAACGTAGTAACGCGGTGCTTGACCAGTTAGTTACATACTAATGAGAATCGATGTGCAGGGGTACTGTCATGCAGCAAAATCTAATTCTTTTCTGCTCTTTTCAGGCCGTTTCCTCCTTACGGCATCTTGAAAGCACTTAAGAACTTTTTTTGTGGATAAATTTACCATATCATCAATTGTTATTCTTCAGTTTGCATGGACAGTTTGCCGAACTCGCTCAATGTTGTCATCTGTGGTCAAGGGCGTCCACAACGAGAGTCATCTTAAATATTTATGCGACCTTCACGAAAACGTTTGTGCCATTTGTAAAATTAGCTTTTCTTCATTGCCTTAATTCCATATGCTTGAATTGTCATTTAAAGTGTCTCAAAAGATGACTTTCGAAGTAAAACACCAAATTTAATGTTATTTAGCTGTTCTTTAAATCAATTTTCAAAAAGCGACAATTTAAACACGCAAATACACGAAAAACGCTCTCTACGGGGGAATAATGGCGGCTGAGGTATACTCATGCTACCTATATCTCTTCTTCAGAAGTAGTACTAGCTGATAGACAATGAAATTTCCACCGGCAACCATGCTCAGTGTCTCTGGACATCGAATCCATGAACTTTTTGACTGTACCTCGTAAGAGTACGGAGCATGGAATCTATCGCTTACAATCTCCCAAACACTTTGTCTCCAAGTAGATAGGTTACAGCACTGCACCACCAGTGCCAATATTTCCAATTAGAAGAAAACTTGTTTGGTCTTCATTCCCTTAAGACTAAGTTATTTCTGTGACATGACTATATCCAAACAAATAAAAGAATAGCTTTGTCAATCATGATACTAAGGGTACAAGCAAAATTACGTAAATATTGAGTGATTAGTAAATAAAATGCTTAAAACAGAGCCTGGTACAAAGCCCTGACAGGGAGATGATTAAATGCCTTTAGCCTGCAAAGTATGCGCTTCAATCTGTCTGTACAACTAACATACCTATTCACAGACAAAGTTCTAAAGTAAAAAACAAGATAACATGTTTGTAACTGTTGTACATCAAAACTTACAACTTGTTATATTTAACCAAGAAAAGTTATAGGTATATAACTAATTTCTTTAAATACCTGAAACTGGCACAGCTTATACATATATATTTTAAACTTGACCTTGTATTTCTGGGAGTTTATACATATGTGCACAATAGTGTGCATCTAAAAGTGCTTATAACAGATAGTATAGTTTTTGTTGTAATGTTTTTTTCTAAAATCCACATGTTTAGTTTATGTCCCTTATGACTTTTTAGTTTTGACAGTAAAAATTTATTGTTTTCTTTAAGCAGGTTAAAAGTAAGAAAGGGGCCATATGATGCTAAATTCACATTATTAATTTTATTCTGGCAAAAGTATTTATATTAAGAGTTTGAGAGAGCTAAATAGTCTTAACTTCGCCATTTCAACAAAGGATTTTTTTATCATTTTATAACATAAATACCTGCTGCGCCTACTCGGTAATTTATAGTGACAAGAATGATTCCACCTCTGATGAGAAAATCTGGCCCATACTGTTGTGATGAAATTGAACAATAGGTGAAACCTCCACCAGGTATGTACACCATCACAGGCAGTTTGGAGGCACTAGCTGACGCTCCCTGTAAAATATGATTATTATTTAGAAACAACTATTCAAATATATCAGGGGTGCTCAAATGATCCTCAAGTCCAATGATCATCAAGTCCATTGATCCTCCTGTAAGGTGTATAGGTCAGTGACTGCAAGGAACAATGTTACATACACAATGTGAGGGATATATATATTGTATGGCTTTTTTTCAGCTACCATTATATATATATTTTTTTTAACTTAAAATTATGTAAAAGCTGAGTTTTATAGTTGGACAAAAAGTCCAAAAGTCATTACACTATAATAAAAATTAAAAATAAATGTAAGGAAATGAAAGGTTGTAAAACTATATTTGTAAATATTCTGTAATGGTAGTTGTTATGGAATGATAATGGTTGAAAATATAAGTGTTGCTAATTCTATTTTCAACAACACAAAAATTCTCCCTTATTAACCCCCTTGTGGGACATTTAAAAAGCGGGACTGGGCTTTTAAGACTTGAGTTAGTTGGTATATACTGTTAACAGTTTTGCCAACTGTTAATGACTATGGGCATGATAGTTCTGAGGGTTTCCAGTAATATACAATTTCCACATATTTTAGTACACTAAACAGTGAAAAAATAAAATTGCAACGAAAATTTAATCATTGATAATTTGCACCAATAGTACACTTTTTGTTTATTGGTTGTAAACATTTTCATTATATTACAGTAAATGTGATTCACCTCATGACTACGATTCTAGATTATATTGAATGCTTTTAGTTATTTTGTAATTTTGTTTATCATTCTAATTTTAAAATTACCCTGAAAGCCATCAATTTTGCAAATAGAACATTAATTCAAATTTACACTAATGCTATTGCAGAATCACTAATAAAACTCTTGAAGAACGATTATCACATGATTTTCATAATAATTGTTTTTCACATTCTCTATATAATTTTTTAGTAATTCTATAGTAGTGTTTGATGATTTTTTTGCTATCCAAAATAATAGAAAATTAAAAGATAATAGATTTAATTAAAAAACAAAATAATTTTGTACATATCTAAATTTATATGAATTTTTAAACTTATTTTTGTACACTGTAAAGACTGGGGAAGCTAATGTTTGTCCAGTGCAAAATGTTCCTGGACAACAAAGTTACCAGTATTCCGACAAGAGTTAATTATCATGAATTTCTTTTCATTTTATCACACTCTTATAGTATAAAGTTATCAAATCTTCTTGCATGGACTTAAATTAGTCTTTAAACCTTATGAAACTATAAAATATCTCCTTACATTGTTTTACATTACTTAGGGAAACTCTCATATCATTGAACATTACATTATTTGTTAAAATTATTTTATTACTTGTGTTTTATATTACATACATCATTCATTTTTCAATATGGCAATACTTTATTTGTATTACAAAAATATAATAAAGCAAAAAGATAATAATAAATGATAAAAACAGAAGAGCTATACGCTCATAAAAATTTGTACAGTTACTAGAAAAACTCTTTAAAACTAATTTAAAAACCCTGAGCTATTATAATTAAATAAATGAATTTTCTAAGAAGATAGTCCAAGTGTCTTTTAAGTACTTTGAAGAAGACACCGCTATCACCATTACGAGACCAAACAGTACAACCATGATAATACTTCCAAGGATACTTAAAGAACTTTGATATATATAATTCAGATAAAAATCCATGAGTTATATTTCATTTTAAATTAAGATTGTGAATCTCAAATTTAATTTTAGGGGCTAAAAATTTGTGTTTTCTTATATAAAATATTATTATCTTACTGGTGGTGTATAGACGTTGAGATATAAGCAGTCTTCACTTGAGAAAAAGTTAGGTTGGGGGCATGCAGGTGCGTCAGTTACAGTGGGTAGAGTGTCTGTCCAGGCGGTGCGCGGCTTGGCCAACTGAAACATAAGGGGAAAATGTTATAGCTTTTAATACTTAAGATTATGCATTACAGTTTTATTCAAGAAATTCCACAACTTGCTGGGCAACTTAAATCTAGAAAACCTCCTCTTAGACTACCTTCTCTTAGGCATTAACTTGGGATATATTTGATGGTTGAAAAAGTTTACGGTATCATACATTTTCACCTTCATCAGTGGAATGAACCTTCCTTGTAAGGAATGGACTATATGGAGTCACTTCAGCGCAGGTGTGGGAAGGTTTAACTACTAGAAATATAATTGAGGAATGGCAATTGATCAGTCATAGTCCAAACCATGGATCACATAGTTAATGACTGCCTATTGCGTTCAGGGGCAACTAGCTGCTATTACTTCAATCGGAGAAGCATTTGTTGAATGGTTAAAAACCCTGGATTTAGCTCTGTGATCGGAGATCAATATTTAAACACTGACAGAAATACTTCATACTGAAGATTTTATTTTATGTAGATATTGTTTATTGGTCTGATTTTTAATTTTTTATTAGTTTGGAAGCTTGTTTTGGAAGCAATGCGATATGTATATATATATATACATATATACAGTTTTATTCCCAGGTATAAATTCACACAGCCTAAACGTTCATGTAAAAGGGTTAGTAAATGTTTTCTCATAAAGTGATTTTAATTTCTCTCTCTGAATACAGCATTCCCAAATAGTTGACTTCCTATTACACTACAAAACAACATTTGTATTATATTAAATATGAAAATATTACAAAAATGAATCCCTTGTAGAATTTAAATTGTTCAAACCAACTACTCAGACAATCTTCTATGTACTTACTGATTGAAAAATTAGTCTTTGCACGCACCAGTGTTGCTACTAGCTATATTACTAACAAATATTACAATAATAATTAACAGCTGAGAGTGATAATAGATATTTAACACTTCTTTACGACAACTGTTTGTGCAGACTAATGTTTTCATAAAAGACCCCCTCTTCAATCATCACCTATGTCCAGCTGTCTCTCATATACTAATTGTTTGCTCTGTACATACCTGGAATCTGTCAGGCTTATCTCCATAGGGAATGCCGAGGAATGCATCAAATTCAATGTTGGTGGTCGATGCATTAGCAGGTATGTTCACACCTGCTATAGGTCCCTTCTTAGTTGTTACATACACAGGAGTTTGGCTGAAACAGACCAAATATCTCAAACATATTTATCAACTTTGAAAACTACACCAAAACATGAAATTCCAAGAAAAAAACTAAAACAATATGTTAAAATGTAAATTTCTTGTGTTGGGAGAATCTTTCTAAATTGTTTTCAAGTAAAGTATTTAATTCCATCATTTGCAATGTTATATGATGTTTTTTTTAGTATAAAATTGGGCTATTAAATTATTCCTCTTCCTGAGGAACAGTCGGCTTTAGTTAGTAACAATGGCTATACTCATTCGCTCCTCATATTCGCCTATATCTTGACGATCAGAGTCTTAATAATGAATAAAACGGTTTATAGTATTTGTTATTTAGTTCTGCGGTTAATTAGGCTTGCCTATCTTATTTGTACAGAGTAGATGCAAATTTATATTAATCTGTTTATAAACACTGACTGGGTCATGGTTAAATGTCCTTGAACTTCTTGTCATGGTTTGACCTTGAACTTTTTTTTTTATTTTAGAAATTTTCTTAATACTTTTTCCTCCAGAAACAACTTTACATTTAGTATTTATAATATGGTTTTTAAGAATTTCCATTTTGATAATAAGTAGTATATTTTGAATTAAAACAATAACTTTCTACATTAACTGTAATTTTACATAGATATTGTATAACTATATTTATAATTGAAATAGATTAATTACTAGAGTAACAAGACATAATTTCTAAACAAATGTTGTAGAAATAGAAATATATCTCAAGTTACAATTTGTTAGCACAAAAGCTCCTGATTTATGTGCTATCATTTTAGTCGTTTATCACAAACATGGAATGGTAACACTCCAAAATGTCATCTGTACATCAGAACCATTATACTTGAAGTTTTAAAAGTTATATCAGTTCTATTGTTGGAATTATTTATCTGGTGTTACTGTAAATATTAGCTCTAACTGCACAAACAAGATTACTTCAAATATCTACACAGACTGCGTTACAAGATCTTTTAATGTTCCTAAAATAAGATATGGTAAACTTTTTTCTAAATAATAGAAACAATATAGTTTATTTCCTTGAGAAGGAAAGCATGCCCAACTTATTTTCAAGACCAGGAGTGTCAAATGTATCAAAATATAAAATATACAGTGTCATTTTAATATTTAACTTACATTTTAAAAATAAAATAAGCTTCTCACTGAACCATTTCCATTTTCAATTTCAGAACAGAAAAACTGAATGACAAGGAAAATTATTAAAAAATTAAGGGTTGAAAACTTTATTTAGATGTAGTTCTAAAATTGAAGTGATGCTACATATATTGTTGATTGAGCAATGGGGTGTGTCACCCTGATGATGAAGCTCCAATATGATCGAAATGTCAGCATCTTGTACAACTTGTACGTAGTAACCTGACATAGTCCTAAGTGGGTTACAACTCTGTAAAGTGCTTAAATAGTAGTTTTAGGTGTAAATTGGTTAGTTATTTTATGGAAAATATCTTAAAAATCATACTGAAATGAATTGACACTAAGCCATAATTATAATGTTTGAATAGAATATTAAATCTACTAGCTGATAAATAGTTTAAAGGACATTAATTACTTTGATAAACAATTTGTAGAAAATAGTTAACACATAAATATACAAGAACTAGGCATGTATACCTGATTTATCTATATAAAACTTAAATTTATATGTGTGGTTTTAAAGTATGTATCTGCTTTGCACGTTTCAACATGTAACTAAATAAATTTACATTGAGTCTAAATTCACATCAAATTTAGTATATACTTTCAAATCTTTAATCTGGGTTTACCCTCCTGGAGTTACTTCTCGAAAATACGACCACAATTGTGGCGCCTTGAACGATACCTGTCGATTCGTCGACATCAAGCAATCGTTCATAACCTATAATGTTAACTCGGTTATTTTTTGTAATTTGTATGAATCGGTAGAGGAGATTCTACTTTACATCACATGTCTTTGGATTTCCTCTATTCCTTTGTGAAACAAAAAAATACAGCTGATTTATACTACGCAGTTGTTGTGTTGACAATCTGTCCATGTTTCAGTGAAAGTAAAACGGTCTTCCGTGTTATTGTTTTTGTTTTGACGTTATTTATTATGTTTTAGTGCAAAATGATTGACGATTTATAGTTTGTGATAAATCAAATGATATTAGGGAATTATTACGCGAAAATGTTAGTAAAATTCAGGTCAAAGAGTTTCCTAACGATGTTTCTCTACAAGACTTTTCCAGAACAGTAAAACGGAACATGTAGCCTAAAATGGAGTACCTTTTTTCAATCTAGTAATAAACCTTATAATGTATATATTTTCTTTTTATGTTTAACATTTGAAACAAAACTGCTACCTTGTTTTTTCTGTATATGGTAAAATAACTCTTACTAGCATGGTGTAAACTTTGAAAAAAAACTTGGAATTTTTGATTCTTTACAATACAATCTACGATAACATCAATATTCTAGATTATATAAACAAAAATACTTTTCTAATATAGCTTATTTTGTCTAATTTAAATTGATATATAATACTTTAAGGTTTAAATAATTGTTGTGTATGCTGTACATTGTTGTGTATGCTGTACATTTTTCTATAAAACGCTGCAAAGTAGCTAATAAAGGCTGGACAATAAGGGGTGGACTACTGGACGCTAGGAAGGTAAATGAACATTTCTCATTATATTCATGTTTAAGCGTACAGAGAAGGTATATGCCTTTAAATGCAGAACTCGGGCCAAAGAGCTAAAACACAGTTGGATTTTTTTATCATTCTATGACAAGAATATACTTGTGTAAGAAATTTTCTGATTGTCTGAAAGGCAACTGAAGTGTTTGTTAACAATACTAAAAACAACAAATGGAAGATAAATGAATTGGAATTGTTAGTAATATTTTGCGAGCTGATTATGTGTTGAATACTGGTGTTACCTATGGGTAAGGCGAATGAAGGCAGCAAGTAGTAGTGGTAACAACATAGTCCAGGCCATGACTGAGGACTTCCTTATCTACAGAGGTAGATAAAACCTACAACTACCACTTCAAACATTACTACTCATTCAATTCGACAATAGGTCTCTTATCTGGAAAAATTTCTCAGAACAATTGTTTGAATCTATAGTGCTTTATCAACTGATTTGGCCATACTTTGGAATTACGTCAACTTGAAGGAAAAGTTCAAAGAGTATTTTTGAGTATATTTAAAAACAATACTACAGTTGAACAACAATACTACAGTTGAACAACAATACTACAGTTGAACAACAATCCTACAGTTGAACAACAATACTACAGTTGAACAACAATACTACAGTTGAACTTGTTGAAGTAGTTTATGATTAATTTACAACGAAAAATAATTAAAATATCAACTCAATTCCCTAAAAATTATTTTTACAAAGTAAATATTTTGTAATATATACACAGTCATATACAGCACTACACTTACATTTTTGCAATTCTAAACTGCGGAAGAAAAAGTGAGTGGAACATTAAAATATTTGTTTTTGAAATTTGTTAATGATGGAGTATCAGATGAGGGGGACAAAGGTAGTTAGACATTTGCCATCATTACGTGAAAAATATTTTTCACGTAATGATGGCAAATGTCCAACTACCTTTGTCCCCCTCATTAAAATATTGTGGTGTGAGGTGGAATCAGCACTTTAGTTTATCTACATCATATTTATATAAATTACAAAGTACAGGCAATGTAATATACAAAGTACTGTCAATATTAGTGAATTTATTTGTTTATATAAAAAATGGTTTAATTATCATCATCTTTAATAAAAGGGAACAAGGTTCAAAATAAAGGGTTAAATCATCCTTACAACCATAAATATGTTTATAAATATTTTATTACTGCAGTCAATGTGAATAATAAAATCTATAAATAATAAATAAAATAATATAATAAAAAGTGTTGGTAGAATAATTGGCAGAACTGTTTGTTTTGTTCTCCATAGACGCCCAGAAGTCGTAGTACTGACTCTCAAACTCTGTCACATTCCTGATGGAAGTCTGGGAGTCAATGACAAAGTACCCTCCTTTGGCAATGGTTGGCCAAGAGTCATCTGGAACCCTGAGGAAATAATCAGTCAAATTAAGTAAAAACTTTTGGGTAAGAGCAATCACTATCCAAATTATTATTTTAGGCTGACAATCAAATAGTGGCTAGGCTAATTGTTAGGATTTAATTAAAAATATAAAATAAAAAAAAATTGTTGGACCTATAATAAGCTGGTAATAATTTGCAAACAGCATGATAAAAACAAGTCGTGCTTAGCTTTACCAACAATTTACTGATTCTTTTTCACTACATTTAAATGTTATTTAAGTAAAAAAGTTAAATCTATAGTTCTAAATTTTTTGCTTACAGTAATACTTATATAAAATCTGGTTTTACATTTTTTTAAATGTGAAAATCCTTAAGAAGTAACAATGAATTTAATGTGGCTAGCAAAGTTTTGTGCTTTCATGTTTAAAAAAAATAATGCATTAATATCCCTCATTTTCAACAATACCCTGTTTTTACGAAGTTGGTCCACCATTTAACCATATTTCTCGACATGTTGACATTGTTGATGTTGGCCTCACAGGTGTCTAAAGGCTGGCCCCTGTAGAACAGGTACGTCAAGTCTTCCCCATGAGTTACACCTATCATTCTATACCGGTACATTTCTTCTGTGTGATATAGGGAACCCCAGGATCCATCAAAGGCAAACAGGTAACCGTATGAAAAGTTTGCGAAATGCCGCATCTCCTGAAATTTAAAATATACTAATTACACAATAAATCATGAATAGTAAACAATTAGAATAGCATAGAGTAGTTTATTTGTATAGTTGCACATTTTTGTAGCCTCGCTAAGTAAAAAAGTACTTGACAGCGAAGTCCAACATTAACTACAATTAGTACTTAGCAGTGAAATATTCTAGATATATTTCTTACACAAACTATGTTAACTGCATAATACACTATGTTATAACTTAAATGAAGTAATTTGAACAATATAAAAAGATAGTTTATTTTTTATTTTAGCTAATTTAAATAGTGTGGCAAGGTGGTAAGGCAGTTACAACAACAAAAAACTCAATAATGGCCATGTGAGACTTAATAATGTTTCAAGTATAATATTACGAAAAAGAAAAAAAACGCTCATTATTTTGTAATATAAGACTGTCATACGTTTATGCCTTGGAAAACTCACAGCACATTTCTGCTTTTGTTATAATCTCTTGAAACTCACAACAGAGTCGTTCTTACAAAATCAGACCAAGTGGGGCCGCACTATATCTACAAACTTGCAGTTCATTCAAAGTTCCTGACCTTTTTGGTAAAAACAAAGACTGGAAAACGTCAAAATAAATGTTAGAATTGATTCAGTCATAAATTGTTTTATGAAGTTAAAAGAAAGGATACTTTATTCGGGAAAGGATAGGACTAAAAAGTATCTTACTTGGTAAGGTGTAAGGTTAGGTGGTAGAGAGGACTGTCCAGTCCTAATCTCGCCTTATAAAATAAAGACGATTTTCATTGTATACCTTTACAATTGGGTAAATGAAATAGAATTCTGAATAGAGAGAGACCAATGACTGCATTTTATTGAGAGTAGGTGACTCGTTGAAGTAGTGGGTCTGAATGCTGTTCACTTTGGTACTTGTGCGATCTCCCTCTGGAAGAAATGCTGGTATGTTGGCTTCGGCCTTCTGATATGCTGACATGGCTATAAACAAATAATATAAACTTAGTGATAAATAACGCACTGAAATTAAAATTTGTACAATACGTTATATTTAAACAGAAGGAATGTTTATATCATAAAACTGGGCCTAAATATTGTTTAACTTCCTTACATCACCTATTTCCAGGTAACATAGGAGTTGCAATAGATTTTAACGCATATGAGTCTTTATTAAGTGAAACAAATACAAATATATCAAGCAATTTAACTATGATGAAAATGTTTTCCCAAACTAAAGCATTAAAAACTTATAAACAATTATAAATTTATCAAACATATAAAGTCTGGTCTAAGGACGTGATGTGCGTTGAAATTCAACATTAAAAAAATTTACCAAATTTTATATACTTAAAACTGTCAGTGGTAACACTAAGCAGCAATAAATCAAAATTGTTTCTATTTGTTGTTTGAAAGTTATTTGTTAGCATTGAATTGTTCATGATTGGTAGATAATATTTGGAAATTTCCAATGTTTCAAGGAACAAACATAATGTTTTGATAGGTATAACAAACTCTTGTCGTCTTCATGGGGTATTTACTACCTTAGCCTATATTTAAAACTAGTTTTTTCCCCCTGAACCTACACTAATTCAAGAAAACACTAAAAAAAAAACATTATTAAAAACCACAGTTAACAGGAGTTTGTTATACCTGTCTATATTATTATAAACAATATGTTTTTTCCTTAAAACACTTGAAGTATTAAAACACTAAAAAAAAAAAATGATTTAAAACTACAGTTAACAGGAGTTTGTTATACCTGTCTATATTATTATAAACAATATGTTTTTTCCTTAAAACACTTGAAGTATTGGAAATTTCCAAATATTATCCACCAATCATGTTTCTATTTAATGTAGCTTTAATTCCATAGAGCTACAAAGAAGAGCAGTTATTTAATTTATGCAAATTAATCAATGAAGTGGATAAGTTTACGCTCAGGCATAAGTGAGGTAGAGTGCATTCAGTAAGTAGAAACTTATAGTGAATATTGTAACAGGAAATAGAACCAAAATCTATTATGGATATCTTGAGCTTAATTCGGTAAAACCATGAAACTTAATCAAAATCTATCTCTTATATAAAAGTTCAATAAAATTAAATTCTTACTTGCCAATATTGGCATTTCAGATTAGTGTTCAAGTAATACAATTTCCAAGGAAGGCTATTTAAAAGTAGCTAAGAACTCCATTTTTCAGCTTCTTTAATTTAATCAAGCATGTCTTCCTTGGACGCTTTTTCGAAGACACATTGTAGGGTCTCAGTCAGGTGTATTGTAGCCTATTAAGCCCTCAGTCATTATTAATATTATTATTATTATTATTCTTTAGTAAGACGCTGACCGTCAAGATAATGAGCCGAATGAGTGTGATGAGTAGAGGTGAACGAGTATTGTCATTGTTACTAACTAATGTCGACTGTTCCTCAGAAAGCCCATAGCCCATAGTCGACTGTTCACTAATAGCCCAATAGCCAGGGCAATTAAGGGTTCTACAGCTTTACATGGAATCTGAACCACGTAGTGTTGGTCTGATTTTCAGCTAACTGACAAGCCTCTTTCCTACACAACATTCTGAACCTGATTAACACCTAACATGGACACCCCAGACTTCTCTAGTAGTGTCCATGTCGATGGAAACCATGGAGTCAGACTGCCAAGCGCTGTTGAGGGTGGGTATTTATAAGATTTCTCCCATCCTGTCTCTGAGTGGTCAGTTGACCTCTAGCTACTTACTGTACTAACAAAGCCACTCTCTACATTGGCATCCTTTACAGGAGTCAGGACACCACGAACGAATAGTTGGTCTTAGTTTGTATCAATGACTACATTTGCTCATTTACACCCATCACACTCATTTGAAATCTATATTTTCCCATAAATATCTTGATGATCAGCGCCTTAAGAAAAAATTTAGGTTTTTGAATGTTATTTTCATAAACTATTCAAGTTTAAAGCTTGATTCATTACTGTACATTATTGTCATTATTTGAATTATTCTAAATCAGTCAAATATAGCAGCGGCCAAGGCAACACACATAATAAGATTATTCCTTCGTCAGTGGTGAACCCTGAGAGCAGTGGCTTTGCTCTTACTGCAGCAGCTTTTATAAGGTTCTCCAGCGAGTCAGAAAAAAATGGTTTATCAGCTGTGGCACTTGTGTCCAACACAGGAACAAATGGAATAGTTCTGGCCGTAATCTCATCCTGCAACCCAAAAAAGTTTAACTTTTATTAACTTAGAATAATCTTGCAGTGTATTTGCAAATATAAGCATTAGAAGTTTAGAATTAGGCAGCGCAATATTGCCAACCTTATGAACTGACATGATCAGCTGGGCTTACATGGAATATCATTCCTCAGTTTATTGTTTAGGTGTTTTATTGCAACTGTGCACTGACCATTTGTGTAATAAAAATGTATTAAATACAGTCAAAGAATCTTAAAGCTATGGTAATGATAAACGAGTATAGTAAAATTTTTATAACCTTAGACTCGGCAGTGCACTACTAACCTAAACCAGTGAATGCAGCCGATGAGTCATTCCTGCATTCAGTGACCTAATTTGAGTGAATGTTTGTAAGACGCCCTTTACAATGATACTCTTCCTCGCCCCTTGTCTACCGCCGCTTTTGGAACCCTCATCTACCATTATAAAAATTTAACTATGCCTTTATTACTCAAAATTACAAGTAAATGCAAGAAATGAAGAGAAGTTTCACTATAAACGACCTCAATCTAACAAAATTTAATGTGCTATAAATACTTGATTATACGAAAATCTCTTACAAACAGATTTGATTTTGGTCAAAATATATGAATTGTTTTACTAATACCAATAACAGTCTTACCTATGTGTTCAAAGATTATGATATTTTAAGAGATACAAAAACTCAACAACTGAGTATATACAGTGAGGTTACAATAATCCGATTTTTTTGTTTGTCGGAAGTATTCTGTTTGTTGCAAAACATTGAATTGTGAAAAAGGGCGAATCATCAAGTACTCATTAAAAATAAAACTATTTATAGTATATACACAATGAAACAAATGTTACTGTTAATGTGCAGTAGACAAACAAGCTACAAATAATTTATGCAGTATACACACAAAATAAAAACAATCAGATTATTTAGTGAATAGTACAAATAAAAAGTCCCAGAAATTGAGGTACACATTCACATAAAACTTACAACTGTTGTATCAATCAATCACTTTTAACAACCATTTACATATAACAACCATTGACAACCATTATAGGATATAACAACCATTGACAAAGTCATATTACAGCTTAAAGCCAAGTCTACAATCATTCAATTATTCATAATGTATAGACTAAATAAATCTAATAAATCTCTGTTGCAAACTAAAATAAATTTAAAATTCATAGTTATGTTATTCATTATAACATCATTACATCTAACCTGTTTTTTAATAATGTACACAACTCCAATGTCTTGACATATATATACATGCTCAATTATGGTTGACCTTGAAAACATATAATTCCACCATTATAAAACTCGTCCAAGCAATAGAATGGGTTTTCCAGAAGCCAATTGTATAGCAATTGTTTACATTTTCGAGTAGGGTAAGATTTTATTAAAGGTTCTAATTTATTGTAAATTTTAATAGACTGAACAATATGACTGTTTTGTGTTTTACTAAGTCTGTGAAATTCCAATGCAGCATTATTTTTATTTAGGGTGTTATAGTTATGAATATTACTATGAAAAGTTAACAAAGTGGGATTTTTTAATGTATAGACAATTAGGTCATATACATACAAATTTATTACTGTTGGAATTTTGAGTTTCATATATAATGGTTTACAGTGGTCTCTTGGGTCTGCCCTAATCATAGCCCTCACTGTTCTTTTTTGAAGGATCAAAATTTCATGAATCCTGGAGCAGTTACCCCAGAGTATCAGGCCATACCTAATTATGGATTGAAAGTAGGAAAAGTATGCTGACCTAATGTAATTTTTAGGAATTAATTCGATGAGACAACTTAAAAGATAAATCACTCGCGATAGTCTAGTACTTATGTAGTCTATATGTGTGTTCCATGACAAATTTAATGATTACCAATTACTTGGATGACTTATGAAAGTTGAAATCAGGTGATAACATGGGTTTTAAAGTGAACAATAAATATCTTTTGGGTTTTTTCCTTATTTAACATAAGCACATTTGCATAAAACCAGACTAAAGCATCAGCCAGTGTTTCCTTGGAGAGATCCTCTAGCTCACTTAATCCTTTACCAACATTCAACAGTGTGATGTCATCTGCATAAAGAATGGTTTTTGATTTTAATTCCAAAGGCAGATCATTGATATAAATAAAAAAAGTAAGGGACCCAGGACAGAGCCTTGAGGAAACACCCATTGCACCACAATTTCCCTAGACCACCTTCCATTAATACACACCTTTTGCTTACGATTTCCCATATAAGATTAAAAAAAACTAAGCTGTGAGCCACGAATACCATAATGCTTCAGTTTTGTTATAAGAATATGACTATCTACACAATCAAAGGCCCTGCTCAGGTCACATAGAGTGGCCTGAGCAAAAGCCTTGTCATGAAAAGCTAAGTGAATTTGTCTTACAAAACCATACAATGCATCAACCATTGATTTACCTGCTCTAAAGCCATATTGAGAACTATTAAAAATATTGTTTTTTTCACAGAAAGCATAAATTTGCTTAAATACCAGTAATTCAATTAATTTACCCAAAACTGGCACAATTGAAATTGGGCGGTAACTTTTCGGCTGCTTCCTATGGCCTTTCTTGTAAATAGGACAGACCCTAGAAATTTTTAAAGCGTCTGGGAAGATTCCTTCCTTCAAGAGGTAATTTATGCATATTGCAAGAATATCAGCCAATCCGGTTATCATATACTTTAGCATGTTATTCGATATATAGTATATATCAAGACTATTAGATCTATTCATATTATTAACAGTAGTCAGGACATCATCTGGGGCAACATATTCCCAATAAAATCTTTCAGGTTCAGGGTTATTACCAGTGTTTTGTTTTAAAAGTTCAATTGCAGATACATTAGGTACAAAGTAATCGGCGTTATCTTTTATGTCTTTAACAGAATCTACAAAATAATTGTTAAAAGTATCAGGTTCAATATTTAATTTATCTTTTCCCTTAATTCATTATTACTTTTTATTAGATTCCAGGCCGCTTTACATTTATTGTTGCTATTTTCTATATAGTTAATATTATTCAACAGTTTAGCATTTTTAATCAATAGTCCATACTAATATTTTAGAGATATTTATCTTTAATGTCTTTGTTACTGTGAGATTGTGGACATTTCATTAGTTTATTTAAAAACAACAACTTCTCCTTCATATATGCCATCTCATTGCTGTACCATTCCTTTTTGTTTTTGTTCCTCATTTCCAAATTTCTCTTGACTTTAGTAAGTGTTCCATAATAAAAATACTAAAGGAACATTGAAATATTATTTCAGAACCACAACTATCAAAATCAGATAACATGTTTATCCAATCATATGATATTAAATTTAAAGTTAATTTCTGCCAGTTTTTATATGGGATGAAAAATTTAGACTGGTCGCCAGAAAAATGAATAGTTTGGCCGTTTGAGCTTTTTAAGTTATGTTTTTTGCTAAGATTGACTAGTACACCATCATGCTCAGAAAAAGGGAAATGAAAGATATTTACAAAATAAATATTAGCAGATTTTTCACAGACAAAAACATTATCCAGACAGTTTTTGCCTCTTGTAGGACTGTTATTTAAATGATAGAAGTTGTATTGCTTAAAGAGGATAATTAGTTCTCTTGAAAATTTACCATTAGTTGTCACATCAAATTTTATATTTATATCACCCCCTACAACAATATTATAAGTAGTCCAATGAGTAATAAACAATAGAAACTGTTGAAGAATATTCAAGAACTCATGTGGGTTCCCACTTGGTGAGTGGTAGAGAGAGATAATGATAGATTTATTTCATCAACAAAAATAAAAATTGCCGACACTTCAAAATCAAATTCTTTACAAAAATAGGAGACATCACATAACCTTTTTTTAAACTTGTTGTTTAAAAATATAGAAGTACCACCTCTGATGTGGTCGTTCCTACAGTAAGCACCTGCCAAATGATAGTTATCAGGAAAAGAGAATTTAATTTCATCTTTCCCCATCCAGTGCTCTGAGAGGCAGACTATATAAATGTTTGAATGATGTAAAAAACTCTCAAGAATTGATACTTTATTTTTAAGCCCCTGAATGTTTAAATACAAAATACCCAGTCTTGTAGGTGCTTGGCTAGATAGTGAGGATATTGCATTTTGCTTAGAGCTAGTAAAACAAGTATTAGGAGACGATATGTCAAATATTCTAATTATTAGTGACCTGGAAAGGAGATAGAGATCTGTTGTTTGTCTTAAATGAACCTTCATACAAGTTATCAAGAGACTGAAAAGAACTATTACAGACAGTGTTACTTAATTCTACAGCTAAAATATTATTTACATTTCTTATGTCTACACTATTTACAACACCCGCACAAGAAGAAGCAACAATAGGATCTTCATTTGCTAATTGACTTTCACCAACACATTTTCTCTGCTTTTTAACTTTTTTTAACACTTCACAATTTTCACGGCTCAGTTTTACGACTTCATTGAAACGAAGATGACCAGGAATAATAGTAGGGGTGACAGCTCCCAGAGACTGAGGTATGATTGTATCATTTGTGGGTGTGTTGATTCTTGAGCCTTCATCTGGTTGGTAAGTGTTCTGTGGAGTAGGCCAACCATGCCAAGGTGAAACCAATGAGTTCGTTGACAAATCAACTACTGCTGTTTGTAGTTGTGTGCCAGGAGATTGAGACGGTCTATTGGAGAGGATTGTAGTTTTTGTTCTTAATATTTCGAGAGATAATCTTTTTTATGTAGAGAACGAATTGAAGATAATCGTGATACCTAGGAACTGTTTTCGGTGACTTGTAAATAACTATATTAATACAAGCATCTGTTTCATTGTGAAACTGAACAATTTTTGAAATAAAGTGATCAACTGGGATTCTGTCACGTATACAGCCCATTGGACTGCAGATGAGTAGTTTAAATGATCTCTGTTTAAAATCTATAGTAAGCTGTTCAAATACATGATCGTAGTCTTCTTTATTTGGTTTGCTATTGTATGCTAATTTAGTTATAAGACCATAGACACCACCACCATCATTTGTCCCCTGAAATGCAAGATACTTCCCGATACAATCCCTAACCGAGGGTTTTCCAAATTCTTTTTGAAATACTGTGGCTACTCCAGATGACATCTGCTTATCATGTCCAAAGTCTCCAGAGATGCAGTCGGCAAAAGCCACAGAACAGTCTTTCTGGTATTTTTTCAAAACATCTACCATGTCTTGATTAGTAATTGTTATAGCACATGCTGCTAGATCTCTGTAAGGGTCACATTAGATTTTTGAGTGTTCAAATACAGGTTTGCCAAACAGTTTCATAAATCAGCTTACTGATATGTCTTTCCCCTTTCTTGTTTATATGCCTTGCTTGGTGTGGTAATACCTTTTCAGCAGGAACAAATCAAGTAGATGGACATTTTTTGAATATTTATATGTTAGATTTCTAATGTTATTATTAATTAATGATACAAATGTATGCCTTCTGTCATAATTATGAAGGTCATAGTGATAGGGAATGGTCGCAATAGTTATATTTTTGTGCCTGAGATAATGTATTTGCCTCTCCAAATTACTTTTTATTTCCATAGATAGGTTTGGGTCTTTATTATTAAGATTGGCAATATTGTTGCACCCACCCATTAGTATGACCCAGTCGTTTTCGCCATATAACTTGATATCTGTGTTTTTCCTTACAGACTCCAACACTGTTTCAAGCAAAGCTCCAGGTTGGACAAATCCAATACATTGCATTTTTCTGACATCAGTGTGTTTTAAAAAAGGAGCTACACCTCTATCTTGGCTATCTGCAGTTATAGTTACATTGTGGCGGCTAGTATTTTTTTATTGTGATTTTTTTCTGGAAATATGACTTCTAGGTTTTTATTTACCCTGGTTTTCCTTTTAAAACCCAAATTTCTAGAAGGAGTATCATTTTTACTTAAACTACTTTTTATTTTGGTGTGTTGAGAATTATTGTCTATAATATTTGATTCTATTAATGTATCTCCCAGAACAGAGTATGAGTTTTTAATTGGTATTTCACATATTTTTTCGAGTGAGCCTATATAACGATTTTCATAGAATTTTTAAGATCTTCAATTTCCTGTGTAAGAGTCTTATTAATATCAAGTAGCTTGATATACTTCTCTATATTCCCATCACCAATACTGCTTACTTTGTTTTTAATAGGAAATCTGGTGTTACCATTAGTGACAATAAAGTGTCTTTTGTGACAACAAATCCCATGTTCAATAGATATGCAATAAATGAGCGCTTTTTTACACATTTATAGCTCTTTATTTGTGGGTATTGTGGTCTTTATTTATTGGGGGTTATTTGTGGGAAGATTTGTAAAGAAATCTTCTCTATGACCATGTAAGAGAATATATTCAGCAGCAATTATGACATATATGCTGCAGTCAAAATTGTTATTTTGATTGGGCCCTGAGATTTGTTTAATACCATTAAACTCAATGTTAAGATAATTTGCACGTTTTTTTGCAACTATCCCAGCATGTAATAAATTAAAATTCCCTGCAGAGTCATAGTGGTAAAAGTTTTGTTTTGTTTTGTGAAGTATCAACAAGTTCCAGTGACTTCCTCGGCAATCATTTCCTTCCGCAAGAATTTGTTTTGAGATTTCTGACTCTTTTGTTAAAGTGTCTTGGTAATCATTGATAGGAATTATTATTATTTCTTTGTAATGAATAGGTGAGGGATCCAGAAATACGTCAATGTTATTTAAAATCTTCAATCCTTGAGCTGCAGCAGGGTCAATTAAGATACAATTTCCTGAAGATCCTACAAGTTTTGCCACTAATACCTCAAAATATTTTAATTATAACACTCAGTTATCCAAGTTTCTCCTAAAATTTGAAACTTATCCTTACAAATATCAAGCTCTTTTTTTAAATCATTTATTTCTTTCATGTTGACCTTACAAGTTGGTGACTTAAGGTTTGTTATATTCTTAGATATTTGAATATTGTTACTATTTTTAATTTCAGATGTTTTGATACTACGATTTTCCATGCCCTTTGATACATTTCTATTTATGGGGTTTTCTTGTGTAGGAGACTTATATTTTTTAAATAGAGATTTATTTTGTGCTAATATTCTTATTCTTGGCTTGTGCCCTCGTTTAATAAAAGGGCTTATTTTAAAACTATTTTCTTTAACTGCTTTTTGTGCAGTCATTTTCAAAAATATTTCCCATTAACCACTCTCCAGCAATAATAAATGGTGCAATACAATTTATAACTTAGGTAATTCAGCAGTGTCAATGTTTTAAAATCAATTGAACTTTATAAGTTATACATTATTTCAGGAAAACCAGTTGTCAAAAACAGCAGTTGATATTATTAGCCAAGCAGTTGTTAGTTGTTTACTTTAAGTGATTAACAGGTGAAAGATAACAGACATATGAAGACAGTTGTGTGGGTGGGGGTGGGAGGTTGGGACAATCTTCAACAGGAAGAGACCACAGTATTCAATACACTCAATGCAGAGTTCCTGTCTTCAATAATCCAAATAATTTAACTTTTGTTTCTTCTTAATATTTATACAATAATCTTTTAATATTAGATCTAAAAATTCTTTGGTTGTGATATTAGTGTGTTATTATTATTTATTTTAATTGAATAAAAAACAAAACTAATAATGAAAACCCCATGTGCTTCTTGGGACTAAAAAGGTGAGCAACTTATTTTTCCATTTATTAAAATTATTTCTTCATATAAAATGATATTACAATCTGTTAGACATATAAAGTAGTAGCTGAGGCTCTATCTATACAACACTTTAAATTGAATGACTTTAAATAAAAACTTTTAAACATTAAAAATAACACTACAACATTAAACACCATCACCTGTCAAAACCATGCCTCAAATCAATCAATTTTAGATGTTTTGATACTACAATTTTCCATGCCCTTTGATCAATTTCTTTTTAAGGGCTTATCACAAACTACAAATTCAGTAGACACATGCATAAGCTCAACCTGTGGAACAGTGCTGTAGTAATCAAATTAGCTGTTTTATTGACTTGTCTTGACATGCTGCTAGGAAGGCAGTGGGATTACTGAAGGGATTGTACTCTGCGGGGCCGGACTAGGGCGACTTTAAAAAAAAAATCCTGCATGACTATTAAAAAGTCTGTTTTTTATTTTGTTAATCTTATCATCAATACCTCATATCTTTATTAAGTTATGAATTGTATCCTCTTTGTATATTAAACTAAAAAAACTTGTTCATGGCCCCTAAATCTATATTATGCACGCTAACCTTACATCTAGTTTAATATTATGATCTGTGCTGTTGCACAAAATGACTTAAACAAGATGAACAAGCCACAGTTCCAACTTAAACTACTTTTACACCTGGAGAGCAACAGTTGTGTGAAAGTGTGAAACTAAAAACAATATGGTATATATCTTGCTTATTAGGACAGCTGACATAGCCAGAAGATTGTAGTTTATAACAGCAACCAAGAGTTTTATTCAATTATAACCATCCAAGAAGTACTTACAGCTGAGGATGGCCATTTCCCAAACCGCCAAGTCACCGCTGGGAATTCGACAGCCCTCTATTAGATTTGCAGTTTTATTTGAACAAAATGGTTTGTGTTTATTATTATAATGAGTTATAGTGAACACTGAATGATTAATAAAGGTCAAATCTACTGGATCATAAGTTGATATTATGAATTATTAAATTTAAAATCGTCAAGAATTACAATATATAATGTTAATACTGTATTTACATTAATTGATTAATAGTATTTAACTGTAGAGAAACTAAAAAAATACTTAATTTTTTATAAAATCAAGATCACTAGAACAGTTCTTCACCTATCAAATGACTCTGTAAGTGTTGTTCAATAAGGTTGGCTGCTAAAATAAACAATACCATATCCCCTTGATGGCCTGGTGTTTCATGAGGATTCTTTTAAAATTTATAATCTAAAAAATGAACTTCAACTTTTGACAGGTGTTTAGTTGGAACTAGTGAATTTTTAAGGTCTTGTCCCAAAAGAAATGAACAAATACTCTGCACACTCACATAGTCAGAAAGTGGAATGACTTGGTTGGCCACAACATCCTTGATATCAGCTTTCTGCAGACAGGCAAGAATGGTGGTGTCGTTCTGGGAGGTATCACAGTTAAGTCTCTGGGCCAGTAGGAGTGCCCTACGTCTAGCCTCAGTCCCTGTTGTATAGCAGCAGTCCATCAGCGCTGACCCACTCTGTCCGATCGCTCTCTGAAACAGTCCTGCGGAAAAGTAAGCTAGAAACCGGTTCAATTATAAAAACAATATTATAACATTATATATAGTAGTGATGGCCATTCCAGCCATCCATACACATACCGTGGTGATGGCCCTTCCATTCACTCATACATAAACAGTGGTGATGGCCCTCCCATCCATGTAAAGTGGTGGTGGCCCTCCCATTCACTCATACATGTACAGTAGTGATGGCCCTCCTATTCACCCATACATGTACAATGGTGGTGGCCCTCCCATTCATTCATACATGTACAGAGGTGATGGCCCTTCCCCCTTCCATACATGTCAAGTGGTGATGGCCCATCCCTCTTCCATACATGTACAGTGGTGATAGCCCTCACACCCATCCATACACGTACAGTGGTGATGGTGGACCTCCCACCCATCCATACATGTACATTGGTGACGGAACTCCCATCCACCCATACATGTGCAGTGACAATGACCCTCTCATCCACCCATACATGTGCAATGGTGATGGCCCTTCCAGCCATCCATACATGTACAGTGGTGATGGCCCTTCCATCCACCCATACATCTGCAGTGGCAACAGTCCTCCCATGCACCCATAAAAGTATGGTGGCGATGGCCTTCCTACCCATCTATACATATACAGTGGTAATATATAAATCAATCTCTAATTACAAATAGACTCATTACCTATGGAGAGTGGTGAGAGATAGTGGACATGGGTTATGAGGGATCCAGCACTATGCCCGGCCAGAGTGACTTGACGTGGGTCCCCTCCAAATGCAGTGATTTCATCTTGTACCCACTGAAGCACTAGAAGTGTATCATGCAAACCCAGGTTACCGGGGGCCACTTTAGTTCCCAGGGACAGGAATCCTTCAACAAATACACATTATTTATCATTAAATATGATCTGATTTTAGTAACATATCCTTCAACATCAAATTTTATAGTAAAATGTAAACCTAAATATCAGTTTAATTTTAAAATTCTCTTTATAACACAACCACAACACCTTTTTGCCAAGTTGCACTACTCTACTTCCTACATATACCTCCTTTAATACCAATCTTGGGATGACGTATACAATACAAATTAATACAAATCTTGGGAATGCAGCTCTTTGGAGTTAGCCAAGCTGTTTTCAGAAGAAACACGTTGTGTACAGTGAGTCTTTCTTGTGACAAACCAGTGAACAAGTGTTCTTTTTATGTCTAGTCAAATTCTATTTTCTGTTTGCACAATCTCTCCCTAAAATCCATTCTTATAATGTAATTTGTCAGTTAGTGATAGCTTTTTTTGTCTATTTGTTTTTTTTTTTTATTTATTTATTATTGTTATGTACTTACAATTCATGCCACACTACACAACACAAGTACAACATGCACAGACAGTATGGTGTATTGATTTGAGTAAACCACTCTTACCATCCTCAAACAGACTCAGAAGAAATGTTCCTGTTTCTCTTGCTCTCCATATTGTTCTTGTTCCTCTGGTTCTTCTAGTTTTCCCTGTTACTATTCCTATTTCTCTTCCTCTCCTGTTGTTGATCTAATTCCTTTCGTTCATTTGTTTCTGTATCTCTTTATCTGACTCTTCCTATGACAGTTCCGACAGTTTCTGTTCTCATTCCTCTTGCATTTTCTCTACTGTTCAAGTCACTTGAACAGTTCTATCAATGTCATATGTTCAAATTTGATGGAACTAATCCAACTCATTGTCCATTTATTCCTCTTCTGTTTCCATATCTATCACATGTTGATAGTATCATTAAATCTGTTCATATAATCTTCTAGATTGTGTATTCTTGTCTAAATTACTTCTCTCCATAGGGGACTCAGTTGTGTGCGATGATGACTATAGATTTGACACGACCTTCACGTTTCATACTGTTACTGAAGACGATATCAAACCTTATGTGGCTGGACTGCGGAGCGGTTCCGACCCAGGTCACGACGGTGTCTCGGCTGCGATCCTGAAGGAATCTATCCATGTCTTAGTAAAACCACTTCTTCACCTCATAAATTATATTCTGGCATATATCCTGACCATTTTAAGTGAGCTTAAGTCTTTCCTCTTTATAAATCTAACGACTTTACTGATAAAAATAACTTCCGTCCCATATCCTTATTGAGTGTTTTCTCTAAAGTCCTAGAATGAATTGTAAAAGATAAATTAGTCACATATCTTCAATCCAATAATATTTTGTGTGAGTATCAGTATGGGTTTTGTGTAGATAAAAACATCTCAGACGTACTTTTTGATATAAATAAAGCCATTAATGAGGTTATTTCAAAAAATGAGTGCAACATGTTAATTTTTCTTGATTTAAAGAAAGCCTTTGATTCGGTTGACAGAGGTATTTTGGTCAAGAAGCTGGAGGCTATTAGAGTGAGAGGCATAACCACATTGTGGTTCAGGTACCTTTCAGGTAGAACACAATACGTTTCCTTGTGCGGAATCGACAGTGACGACAGATAGCACATTGTGACCAGTTCTATTTTTAATCTACATAAATAATACTTCTAAGATACCCTAATATGGAAAATTGTTTCTTTTTGCTGATGTCACTTTAATATTAAATAAAGGGAAAAATTGGAAGTTAGAATGGCTTTAAATGATTTAATGATTTCCAAAAAATGGTCTGATTACCAATGTATTATCATTGAATGTTTCCAAGGCTAAATATATGCCAATTTCTCTTAAATCTGTTTCAGATTATTAATTATATAACCTAAAAATGCATGGTTGAGTGGATTACTTTAATAATTCATGTAGCTACAATTGGTTATAATATTTATATATTCAGTATCATTATATAAATATTTGGTTGTATCTTTTGACACTCGCATGATGTAAACTTCTCACATTCAGTTAGTAAAAAGTAAGCTTCAAAAGTACATTTACGCTTTTAGACAATTACGGGATATTTTGAATGAAAAAGAAATTAGAATGGATTTTTTTGCATATGTTCATTCCTTGTTGACGTTTGGAATTATTGTATGGGTAGGAGCACAGAAATCCATTTTAAAGCCTCCGGAGACTGTAAAAAAGGCAATTCTGAAGACCGCCTTTAACAAATGCAAACAATACCCTACTGAAACTCTATTTCAGGAAACATCATTTCTCACTATTTGCCACCTCTTCATAAAAAATCTTCTTGCATACATCTTTAAACATGTTCAGAGTATTTTAACCTATATTACCCATTCTTATAATACTCGTTATGCACAACAAGTAGGTGTAGCAGCACAAACTCTAGATAAGTCTTATTCTGAGACAAATCCATACTATCTGTCATATCAATTACATAAAAATGTCATTAACAAGTATTCCATTATTAATCTATTTGATTGTAATTCTTTTCCTGTATTCAAGAGGCGTGTATCTCAGTTGCTTGATATGATAGGCATCCGAGGAGGCCTAGATAATTGTTCTGTCGGACTACAGGCGGAGCTAGATTACTACATTCCTTTCCCTTTCCAAGCCACATTCGTTATCTGATACAGCTGTCAATACTATATATGCATTTATGTCCCTTTGCAACTTAGTAGTCGAACCATAATACTTCCAAACATATTTTTCTTTTACATTTTTTATTTATTCTCACATTTTTATTATAATCAATTTTATTTTCTAATCCCGTTCTCATATAAAAAGCATCTATACATAAGTTAAAACAGTACAACCCAAGCCTACACACAGGCTGCTTGCCCACGTAGGCTCATTTCCTATCTTTTTATACAAAAACTTTTTTAGTAAATTGTACTTTTATAATTTATGGTAATATTTACAATAATAACTGTTCATCTTATTTTACACAAATTGATCATAGATTAATTATTTTTGTTGTAATATTACCTGAATGTTAATTTTGTTTAAATTTTTATGGGCAATAAATGACATTTCATTTAATTCATTGCTTGTATTGAATATATTATATAAACTGTCATAGAGTGTACTTTTTATTTTATTTATTTTTTTATTTATTCATTATCTCAATTTTGTAATTTCTTAAATATTGTAAAGAAAGCTTATCCTTTCATAATTTATACTATTTAATTATTATTTTTTTAGTTTCTAGCATTGCTGTATTAGATAATTTCTCAGAAGTGAAAATATCCCAAATTCAACAAATGTATTTTAACAATTATCAAACAAACTGTCACAATTAATTTTATCCAGCCTAAAATCATGAATAGTATTAGATTTGTAAACAAGAGATAAATATGCGTTGACAATTTTGTTTCCTTACATAGATATTAGTTTTATTTCAAAATTATATCTGATATGCTACACATTGAAATTATAAATTACCAAAAACAGGGGTATATGGTCAGCAAAACAGTTTGTACAGTTATGATTTTGTTCAGATTTGTATTAAAATTTACAATAACATTATCTGTGCAGGAATGAAAGAAGCCTGTGGAAACAACATGAGCATTGCCATGATTTACCATTTCTATTTTAAAACCATCAGCAACAACTGGAGAGCCAGAGGCTGAGGTCTAAGACATCAGGACTTTGTACCTAAGTTAGAGATAGCGCAGATTCTGATCCTGGTCTTGACTGTTAGTTTTTATTAGTAAAATTAACCTTGCACTGTACTGGTCCTCCTTTATTCTGGCTGATAAGTTCCCCACACATTTCAATAGTCTTTGGAAATGAGTAGAGTAAGGTTACAAAGGATATAATCATCTCCTTTAAAAAATTTGTTCATTGAACGCTCGAAATTATTAAATACATTTTTATCTCCATTAGGTGATTTAAACATTTAAAAATCAATAAATTTTCTGTAGTTAATTTTATTTAACAAAGTATACAGTCTAGCTCTATACAAAATAATGAAACATATTTTACAAATTGACCATTTTAACAAATCACAAAAATAAATAACTTAACCAAATAAATAACTTATAGTTTATATATAACTTCAGTATTGCAATATCGAAAATCAGAACTGATCCATCCAAACTAAGATAAATACCTGTAGCCCCCAGGCGGTAGTTGAAGGTGACTAGAATGATTCCGCTACTGATGAGAAAGTCAGGCGTGCACTCCTTAGATGAGCTAGAACCAAATCTAAAGGACCCGCCATGCACATAAACCATTACAGGCAAGCTGGTAGCTCTAACTGATGCTCCCTACAAAATATGAAAAATTAACTTATTCCCTTACTTGTTTAGTTTTGTAAATTTCATTAAAAACTATTTAAATTCTCTAGAAATTTTGTTTTGTATATTTTTAGATTCTCTTAGATATCAAACGTCAACACAACATTGTACGTATTTTATGGCAAATATTAATGATTACATGAGTGTGAATGACCTAGTCTGGTTACTAACTGATTATGTCTAATGCTCATAAAGGACCATTTATTAATAGCCCAATAGCCAGGGTAACTAAGGGACATACTGAAAGCTTTACATGGAATTCGAACTACGTAGTATTGGCCTGATTTTCAGCTAATTGACAAGCCTGATACTCAGTTCACTCCACTACACAACATCCGGACACTGACTACCACCCAACATGGACACACCAGAATTCTCTAATAGTATCCACGCTAGTAACGATAGTAACAATTGAGCTGACACTGTGTCTGTATTAAGAGAACTGAGCAAATGACCTATCACTTAGGAGCTACACAACACTTTGTTGTCAAGTAGCTGGGTTACCAGTGCCAACTTTTGTGAATAAATAACATCCAATGTAAAACATAATAATCTGGTCAAGTCTCTACAGTTAAAAAGCTTTCTGGGGATTTTAAATGGTCAATAAATAGCAGCATGGTGTTAACAGCAATAATGTTAGAACTTAACAAAAAATGATTTAAACTTCTTTTGTAACTGAGAAAAAATGTAAAAATAGTTTTGTGCTGTTTAAATGAAAACAACAAATAAAAATTCTGTTTAAAAAAAGTAAAATTAATAATTTGAATATAACCCCCATTAAACTAAGTAGATTAAAAAACCTCTGAATGAAGTTATTTAATTTAAGATAAAATATTTCTAATATGATTAGACCTTTAGTGGCTTGTATTAAATTTAAAAGTTTCACTTTCACTGAGAGTGCTCACTTTAAACATTTAGTTGCTTAAAACTTGTCATCCAATCACTGCTAACGTTTAATGTTAAGATACGCACTTTTTGTTAGAAGTGTTTTATGTAATTAATTTTAATAAACTTCTGATTTGATCAAATCCAACATTTAACACATTCACTGTGTCATGAGATCCCGGGATCTTGTGTCGTAGGCTTACATTCACATGGTGATGAAATTTGCATTTAATTCTTTATATGCGTTTGTGATATTTTTCGTTGTAATTAACGCATTGTTGCCTGAGTTGAACTCTATGGAAGCATTTTTCTTTGTGACTTTAATAGTAAGTAGTAAAATCTTACACAAGATCTATAGCACCAGAATAATGACGTATTAGTTACCGTATATGCAGTACGAGACCTATATAGTAGACTAAACATCAATATTAGCAAACAGATTGTCAGCTGTTGTTTGAAAAAGCGGTAGAGTTGTTGCACGTGGTTGCTGAGTCGTCTGTTAATTTACAACATAAGTTAACCTCAATTTCTTAGTTAGAGTATAATTTATTACAGTACTTACTTATATGTGACACGAGATATGAGATCCCGAGGCCTCATGCTTATGCACTATATCCACACTCTGCATAGCACTTATGACGTCAGAAACTTGATAGTTCCAAAACAATAACCTAGAGTGTTCTATCTTCAATTGATGATGTGATATTGTGCACAGACCTTCTGTTGCGCAACGAGATCGTGGAATCTCGTCCCGCACTGAATTGATGGTATGCAACGAAACCCCAAGATCGTGTGGCACACAGGATGAATGGCCGAGAAATTATAAAAATGCAGTGAACGTGTTAATAGTAAGGTTTTTTTTGT
Source organism: Stictocephala bisonia (assembly GCA_035578905.1). Taxonomy (NCBI): domain Eukaryota; kingdom Metazoa; phylum Arthropoda; class Insecta; order Hemiptera; family Membracidae; genus Stictocephala; species Stictocephala bisonia. The sequence goes on along the minus strand of JAQJVL010001654.1, from coordinate 34,519 downwards.
TTGTAGAGTTGAATAAGTTAGATTAAAATCTAATCATTTCAGACTAAACTTGCATGAAAGAATGAAATTGACATTGTTAGTTTTGGACATTTAAAAGAGGTAAAATAATACATTTCTAGTTCCAATATACATACAACTGTACTTTCAGTCACATGTGTTTGACGTTTTGAGCAAGACGTGTATGGTTGGGCAGGTGGGTCAATACCACAGTACGTGTATGGGTGGGTGGGTGGGTCAATGTAACAATACGTTGCCCACCCACCCATACACGTACAGTGGAAATTACCCACCCTCCCACTTATAGACGTACAGTGGAAATGGTCCACCTGCCCACACATATATGTACAGTGAAACTGACCCACGAGTTCACCTATAAACGTACAGTGGAAATGACCCACCCGCCCACCCATACACGTACAGTGGAAATGACCCACATGCCCACTCATACACGTACACTGGAAACTACCCACCCGCCCACCCATACACTTACAGTGGAAATGACCCACCCATACACGTACTATGGAAATTACGGTAAAAAAATCAATACCACGGTACGTGTATGGGTGGGCGGGTGGGTCAATACCACGGTACGTGTATGGGTGGGCGGGTGGGTGAATACCACTGAACGTGTATAGGTGGGTGGGTGGGTCAATACCACGGTACGTGTATGGGTGGTGGGGTGGGTCAATACTACGGTACGTGTATGGGTGGGCGGGTGGGTCAATACCACCGTACGTGTATAGGTGGGTGGGTGGGTCAATACCACCGTACGTGTATAGGTGGGCGGGTGGGTCAATACCACCGTACGTGTATAGGTGGGCGGGTGGTCAATACCACGGTACGTGTATAGGTGGGCGGGTGGGTCAATATCACCGTACGTGTATGGGTGGGCGTGTGGGTCAATACCACCGTACGTGTATGGGTGGGCGTGTGGGTCAATACCACCGTACGTGTATAGGTGGGCGGGTGGGTCAATATCACCGTACGTGTATGGGTGGGCTGGTGGGTCAATACCACCGTACGTGTATGGTTGGGCGGGTGGGTCAATACCACCGTACGTGAATGGGTGGGCGGGTGGGTCAATACCACAGTACGTGTATGGGTGGGCGGGTGGGTCAATACCACGGTACGTGTATGGGTGGGCGGGTGGGTCAATACTACTGTGCGTGTATGGGTGAGTGGGTGGGTCAATACCACTGTACGTGTATGGGTGGGCGGGTGGGTGTTTTGGTAGGCGGGTGAGTCAACTAATACAAGTACAAGTCAACAATTGACAAGGTCTCCCTTCATGATTGATGAGGGCCTTGTAGAATGTTATGTTTATGATAGTTGTATTACTCTATGTAGGTTGCTTTACTTAATTCGTATTGTTCAACTTTTTTTGGCTCTCTATCAAAATGGCCATGTTTGGTTCAAGTTGTATTTAAGGCAGATGCCAAAGTTTTTTAGTTTGTATCAGGTAACTAAGGTTAAGGTCAGTTTCAGATTTGGCCTTAACCTTAACATGTGGAAATCCTGGACAACTACAGCTTGCTTCATATATTACACATGTTTTATAGTAGACTAAAAACTATAATTCTATAAAATTGAAAAAGAAAAACTATGTAATTAATATAATTATTCATGATTATTCTATCGGTATTTTATCCTGATTGGTTAATATTAACAATTGATGGTAAACTTTACCTCTTTTGTTCCGCCAATTATTATTTAATAGTAAGACGCTGATTGTAGGAGATATGGAAGAATGAGGGTGATAAGTATAGTTGAACAAGTGTAGTCATTGTTACTAACAACGGTCAACTGTTCCTCAGAAATAGCTATTTATTAATAGCCCAATAGCCAAATCAACTAAAGGACCTGCAGCTTTATGTGGAATCTGAACGACACAGTATTAGTCTGATTTTCAGCTAACTGAAAAGCCTGACACTCAGTTCTCTTCCATACACAATATATCAATCTTGACTACCTCCCAATATTGACACTCCAGACTTCTCTAATAGTGTCCACATCGATGGCAACCAAGAGGACTGAGCATAGAACTTAATGCCTAAAATCTCCACAGCACTTTGTCCCCAAGAAGCTAGATTACAGCAATGCGGCACTAGTGCAGACACAGTTGTTTATTATTCTTTTAATTTATTTATGTAGCTATGTTTGGCTGTAGAGACTACAAGTATAAATAAATCAGATCTAAGAAGGTAATGAATTTATCAACACTTTTTTTCTTTTGAGGGTAAGAAGAATATATCTGATGAAGCTTTTATTTCAGCTGATATCTGCAAAAAAAAGAAAATCCTACTAGTTGCAATGACTTAAAATATTTCAAGCACAATTTAAACATAATAATAAATAAGAATTAATACTAAAATCTAGTAAGTCTTATAGTTGTTTCTGTCACAGAGCAGTCTTTCCTTTACTCAATCCAAGATAATTGATCAAACTATATTTACATTTAAAAATGATTATATCATTAATATGAAAAATAAATAACGCAGCTTACCGGTGGTGTAAAGACATTGAGATACAAACAGTCTTCATCAAACTCAGCAGAAGGCTGTGGACACATGGGACCATCTGACTGAGTGATCAACGGGTCAGTCCAGGCAGAGCGGCCTTTGGCTACCTGCAACATCGGTGCAGATAGTATAATGCCAATTAATAATGTTCAATTTTCAAAATTATAAGAACAACAGGAACAAATTTTTAATAGTAATCTTTTTCTTCAATTGCTACTTCTGCATTTTTCATACAATAAATATACAGGTATAGGGAAAGCTCCTTTGAGAGTAAATAACTCATTGCTTATAAAAGCTCCGTCCTTCCCTTATAAAATACCTATTTGGGTTGTGCTTGAAAAATTCTATTATTTTACTAATTTAACTAAGTATAGTTATATTAATAATATAAATGATGTATACTTGTAATATGAAAATAATCAATAAGGCCCATAGACATCCTTAGCAATTACCATAAAAATGTTGTGTCGTGTTGTACAGCACAAGTGTTAATTACAACATTTTTATTTCAATTACCTATATTTAAACATAATAATATTTAATAGTAATAAATGATTATAATAATTAATTTTGGAACAATTTACTCATGCAGTATAATTATAAACACTTAATTATAACAACATAAACACATATTAAAAACAAATTGCTGTTTACTGTAACATAAACTATACAGGAAAGTGTGGTTTGTACTAACTGCAGAAGAATGACATGGCATCTCAAGAAATGGCGGGAAAGTAACAAGTCACTATGCGGGAAAGTAATAACTACAATGTGCTATGCCCATGGGTGACAGCCGCACATGGAGTGGTGATACCACAATACCCATCAGTGTTATCCATCCTGAATGTGTTAATAAAAATATAATGTGATCTCCTGTCACAAAGCTAAATCCAATCCATCAAGCCATTTAAAACCTGCTTCACTGTTTATATTTATGCTGGCTAATCCCTCCGTAAAAGAGCACAAGGGGCAATGTGTAACTATGTGATCCATTCTATTTACATAATCGTAATCCAGATTGGACCGTGTCTGGTTATTATGTACACTATGTACAAATTGCTGATGTTTCGAGCACATTGCAGCACTCATCTTCAGGGCGACACACTCTGCTACTCAATCCACAGTATATGAGTATATGATCATATACTCTGTGGATGATCATATACTCCGTGTAAATAGCTTGAATATCGACCGTGGAAGTCTCCATATGAAGATATGTGATCCATTGTTTGGATAGACTCCCACAATCATATGACTGATTTAGTGTTAATACTCATTTATTATTCCAATAGTTACATCTGCCCACGTCAGTTTGGAAGTGACCGCAGCAATAGTAACGCCCTCATAATAATGATTTTTACATGGTTTTGTGACGTAAAATATACTTTAAATCAAAGACCAGTTTGTCTCGAGCAGACTCAAATAATATACTAACTTCGCTCAACCCCTAACTGGTTCAAGCAACAGTGGCTACTCAAGACGATCACAGTTAGCTACCCCAGCAGATTACTACTCAAACTGATCACAGATGCTACCTAAGATGATCAAGGGTGCTACACATGAAAATCATGGTTGCTATCTCAGATAATCACAGTTACTACTCAAGTTAATCACTGGGACCCATCCAAGTTTATCACAGAAACTACCCAAGATGATCATAGGTGGTTACCCAAATCCATCAAGAAAGGTTTCAGCATCAGTAGCTACTGAAAATGATCACAGATGCTACACAAGTTAATCATGGGGGATACCAAAGTTGATTATAGGGGCTGTTTACATTGATCGAGAGGAACTACCCAAGTTGATCACGGAGACTCACCAAGATGATCACGGAGGTACAGAAATTCATCACGGGGGGGGGGGGGAGCAACAGAAATATAACATGGGGGGCTAGCTAAGTTGTTCAAGGGGCTACCGAAGTCGATTGCGGGGGCTACACAAGTTTATCAAGGTGTGCTACTTAAGTTGATTAAGGGTGGCTACCAAGTTGGTCATGGCGGCTACACAAGTTGACCATGGTGCGCTACCTAAGTTGATCACGTAGGGCTACCAAAGATGATCAAGGGTGGTTACCCAAGTTAATCATGGATGCTTCTTAATATGTTCGTGGATGCTACTTAAGATGATAAGGGGTTACTTAAGTTGATTAAGGGATGTTACCGAAGTTGGTCATGGGGCTACACAAGTTTACCAATTACGTCAGCATTTGAGTATCCGCCATTTTGAAAGTTTAAAAATCAAATTTTGAAGCAGTTTTGTTAACAGAGTGGTCAATTTAAATAGTGTGCAAGATTTTAAGTTTTCAGCTTGTTTTAGTCATGCTCAAATGGAAAGATATATTCCAAAAAAATCACATGTTTTGACAAAAACTCACCTTTGTAAACTTCTTGTAATGAAACTGTAGTATATACAGTATAGAAGCAATTGTATATACAGCATACAACCATTCTTGTAGAAAACGCTAGTGTGAATTTAACAACGTTATGATCTGAACTAAATATTGCAAATACAGCAAACTAATACCTCAACTGTGCATGTCAGACAGCATTTCCATATCGATATTTTGAAATTTTTTTAGATTATAAGAGGTACATTATCAAATATAGAAGCAGTTAAATAGTCTATGTAGTTTTTAGTTTGTTTCTTATTTTATTCATACTTAAATGGGAGGAACTATTCCAAAAAAATCACGTGTTCGAAAAACTCAACTGACTTTTTCTGATGAAACGATAGTATATACCGTAAAAATGCAAAGACAATTAAATTGTCATTATAAATATTTCATTTGATGTTAACTAAATTAAATATTACAACTTCAGTAAAATAAAAACTTCAACTGTGCAAACAACCTATTCAAACAAACGTTTTCTCATTAGCCATTTTGAATTTTTTCTAGGTTAAGGAAGGCTAAAATAAAATTGTATAGTAGTTTTGTTAAGAGAAACGTGAAGGTATACAGTGTGTAGGTTTTAAGTTTCTATCTTCTTTAATCATGCTTAAATGGGAGGAACTATTCCAAAATAAAATCACATGTTTTAGACAAAACTCAGCTTTACCGACTTTTTGTTAGGAAACCATAGTATATACCACAAAAATTTATATGACACTTTTTGTACAGAAATTTATTTTTAATTTGATGTTATTAAAACTAAATATTACAGTTTCAGTAAAACATAAACCTAAACTGCAGATTTTTGTTTTGTTTGCAGAAACAGGTCAGCGTTTTTACATCATAAATTTGTTCTAGATTATGAAAAGTGAAAAATCAAATGTTATAGCGGTTTTGATGACAAAGTAGTGAGTAAGGTTTTAAGTTCTTAAATTATCCTAATAAAGCAATAAAATACGAAAAACCTAACACAAAAATAGAATTTTTTTCAAAAAAAATTTTAATTTAAAGATTTTTGCATAGTTATTATCGCAAATACAAAAAAATATTCTCTAATCATAATTTTAGGAAATTTAACTACAAATCTGGAGTAGGCTGCCAAATTTGCTCTACAACCAACTGTTTTAATTTTTTTGGGGAGTTCAAAATTTAAAATGTTTAGATTTTGGAATGTAACCATTGGTTGCTCGGTAAAAGCTTCAAGTGTGCCAAATTTCAAGTTTCTAGCTCATCTGGAAGTGGGTTAGAATTTGTATACAAAGAGTGAGTGAGTGAGTTACACATGCAGCTTTATATTATATATATTTGGGAAAATATGTATTTACAGATTATTTACAAAAGTGTTTGTAAACGTTCGGCTTAAACAAACATTTGTACTTCTGGCACATTTTTCAATGTATGGCGCTACAGGACATTTGCATTTCAAGCATATTTTTAAACGTCCGGCTTAACCAGACGTTGGCACTGAAAGGATTTAGTTCTCCCTCTGAAGAAAAGCCAGTTCTGTTCACCCCCCATGATTTTATCTGCCTTCTACTCAAGTTTTTAATCTGGTGATGTTAACTGGGGAGTCCCACCTTCCTTATACACATACAGTGGTATTGACCCCCTCTCATCGCATCATATATAAACAGTGGTATTGGTAACACTTGGCTAAGGTCTTATAGATTCCAACAATGTTATTTAAATCTAAAAGAATTTTTCAGAATGCTAGTTTGATCCTGCAAGGGATGCAAAGGAAAGGGAATACTGGCTCTGTGTAACCTACTTTGTCAACTACGGCAGTCATGAGGTCATTGAACTAATTCTTAGTTGTACATCAAAATGCCACATGATGAAGTGGTTAAGACTTCGAACTATTGATGCTTTCCAAGGTTTGAATCGCCAACTGACCTAACAGTATTTAAAATGTCAAATGGTATCATTATGTTTATAGTGTAGTAGTGAGTCGGTTCTTCTCTCGTTAATTAAGTTAATGCACAGGCCCACCTGTACACGTACAGATATTGACCAACTCGCCCATACAGATGTACAGTGGTATTGACCTATCCATCCACCCATACACATTCAGTGGTACTGGTATTGCAGGCTCATCATGTCAATAGGCTAGTGAAAAAAATTGATAATTTATGAAAATCTTACCAAATGTAGGGTACAGGCAGTGATCTTTTTCTGTGAAAACTTGAAAGGTGCACACATTTACTGTTTATTTGTGTGCAGGATATAGGCAGAACAGTTTATCTGTCAAATTATGAAGTTTTTATGAAGGTGAAAAATAAATATTATAAAAAATATCAATTTATGATTAAGAATTATCACTCTTTTCCTTTTGATAACAAGGACTGCTTCGCAACAAATTAATAAATTTGGTTATCATGATGAATGTCTGTAGCTTTCAAGTTTCTTGCACAGAGAAAACAAATTATCATATGTACTTCACAATCAGAAGGGTTTTCAATGATACTTGCCATTTTCATTCAAAATTACTGGATATAACAATTAATGAGATATCAAACATTTTCCTGCTAACTGTATTTTTGAAACTTCTATTTTGTCAATCCAAAACTTAGTTAGTTATAGTCTGAATAATCACAACACTATTGTGCTCTGAATGAAAATTACATTAAATAGTGGATTAAATGTTATAAACCCTTTATTTATATTTTCGTACCTGGAATCGGTTGGGCTTGTCTCCATATGGAATACCAAGGAAGGCATCAAATCCAGTGTTTGTGGTGGAGATGTTGGGGGCCACACTCATGCCCACTATTGGTCCTTTTTTCGTTGCTATGTGCACAGGTATTTGACTGAAACAAATATTTATTACGTAATTTTTAAAAATATTAATGTGTTTCCAAATGCCCCTACCCTGCTGCTACACACACTGGCCAGATTTGAAACATCAATCCCAAGTTATAACAAGCATTCCAGTTGAAACATGGCAGCCTTTCAAGCCGCAAATGTTCTCCTAACATTATTTTGTTTTAAGTATAAAATTCATTCAGCTAAATTCAAAGGGAGATTGTATTTTGTCAGTTTTCTAAGACCATCTTGACGTTTCTGTTAATATTACTGGAAACATACAAAAACTCTAAGTCATTAGTATTATTATTATTATTATTATTATTAGTGATACCTATGTATTGAACTGAGTCACAGACACCCTTGTGTGATGCAACAAACAGTCTGCTCCTTCAGGAGCTCTCAGACCGATCTTATAGGTTGTGCTGTGGCCATGCAAGACTCTGTGAAAAACAACAGGAAGTCAGAGGCTAAGAAAGTCAAAAGCTGATATTGTCGACAACTGTCCAGCCCATCACCCATGCAAGGAACTTTTGCCAGCATGGTGGCGCATTCGCTAAGGCTTTGGACTGCGGAACTAGCAGAATTCCCAACTGAGCTAACGGTTGGTACTTCATTCATTGAATAAAATTCACACACAGGCCTGCAGGCTCATGTGAACTAGCAAGTGAAGTAAAAAAAGACTCAAGAAGTGATCCCTATATCAAACAACAGTGGTGTACCCAATATGACGGCTAACTAGGAATGTATCACACAGGACTCTAACAATGGATCTAACAATTCACATGATAAGATCTAATTTCCTCTCACCTTAAGAACAAAAAATACCAATATGTAGGGAGAAGAATCCCAACACTTTCTTAGTGTCCATGTGAACACTAAAGTCAAGCAGGTTAATATTATGGATTTTAAGTGAATAAAGATAATGTCTTAATATTTTAAACATTTTGTAAATAACAATCCTTTCAGTATTTTATCTTTAAATTAGTCAAAACTAAATATTGCAGAAAATGTAATAGGCTTACAAAAAATGTGAAATGTAATCACAAGTCAAACAAGTGGAAACTAATAGAAATCCATTAATAAACAAAGGATGAAAATACATTTAACCATTGGAAGGTTCTCCAGAACCACATTTGACATTGGTTTTATTTATTAAGATATTGGTGAAATAATAAAATATGCAATTTATTTGTAAACTGGTTAACAAATCTGGGCTTATCCGTTATGAATTTGACAACCTCTATACATATAGTAAATTTTGTATTGGATGTAGGTTTTTGTGTACTTTAAATAACAATTATTTTGAAAGTATTTAACATATTGTATCATTATTTTTACCTATTGAAACATTCCTAATACTATGAACTTTGTACAGTTATAAATTTGTATGTTTTTCAGGTACTTTTATATACCAAATCAAATTTACAAAACTTTCCAATTAGAAACGATGTTCACCAGTATAATACTAGAGATGGAGTTAAGCTTAACATACTTCCTCATAGATTGGCCAAAACTGGCACATCTCTCAAACTCAACTGTATTCGTTTCTTTAATAAGCTGCCTGATAGTGCAAGAACTGTGAGTTTTAAACTCTTTAAAAATAATATTTATAATTGTCTAATACAGCACCCTTTTTATCATATAAATGAATTTCTCAATTGTAATTTTGATGTAAATTTTTAATATACAAACTTAAAAGTACTGTAATTTTAGTTGTTTTTAGGACTTTAGTTTTAACTGTGTTTTTAGTTACTGTAGTTGTTTTTAGTTGTAGGAATTGTTGAAAGTGTGTCTTAATGCATTGTTATTTTACGTGTCCTATTTCTTTATTGTAAAGATTAATGGAATAAAGAGTTCTTATTCTTAACTTGTGTTCCAGATTTGGCCATTGTAACATTTGCAGTTCTGAAGTTGCATTTCTTTTTTAGGACAAAAACATACAGATTAAAAACAAATGTTTAACAGATTTTAGAACAAGTGTTAAAAGCAAATCTTTTATCGATTTTTACTCGAGGACCCGTAATCTTCAGTTTGTGTAGTTTAGGAATACAATATGTAATCATATGGTAAATATTTTTATAATTTTGTCCTAAACATTCATTTATCTTAATACATAAGCCATAGTATTTAACATACACATTCAAATATCATAACATTAGTACAGGTTAGGGTTAGGGTTAGAGATTTAATGTAAATGTTGTCTACTAAACATTATGCAATTTAGTATAAAAAAATCAAATATGCTAATTTTCTATTCCTTTATAAATACTTTTTTTAATAGATTTTTATAACTAAATATATAGGGAGTGTACCACAAAGTGCTAATGTAATGTAAGGGAGTTTTTACAAGATGCAACCTCATTATTAAATAAATAAATAAATCTTTATTTTTGCCATTTTACAATAAAGCATTGACAAAGTCAAGAAACAGTCCTTATAGACACAGTCAAATAATACACATATTGTATATTATAAGATAATAATTAAATTTGTGATTAACATTTCAAGGAAGACACCCAACAGTTAGACAGCCTACCATTTCTATGATGCAAAAAGTCACAATATTAAAAATTTATGTTTTTTAAAGTAAAAAATTCTGATAGATTATAAAAAGGATTTTTCGATATCCACTCATATAATTTGTTAAAGAAAGTCTTTACTGGGTACCTATCTACTAGATGTTTTACCTTCTTCACTAACCTTAGGGATACAATGATGTGACTCTGCTGTGTTTTGCTTAACCTACAGTGGACTATATCAATACTGTTTTTGTTTCTAGTATTATAACTATGCAGGTCACTTCTTAAGGTTAGGTCTAGTGGATTTTTAAGTATATAAGAAATTGAGTCTAATATGTATAAATTTATAACTGTTACCAATTTAAGTCTGACAAAAAGTGGTTTGCAATGATCTAGTGGTTGTGCTTTTATTATTACCCGAATTGCCTTTCTTTGTAGGATAAAAATATCACCTATTTTACTTCTGTTGCCCCAAATTATTAATCCATACCTTATATTTGATTGGAAAAACGCATAATATGAAGATATAACATAACTTTCAGGCACACATGACATAATTCGCCTAAGCAAGAAAATTACTCTAGATAGCCCACTCGAGATATATTCAATATGAGAATTCCAAGTTAAGTTATCATCAATACAAATCCCGAGATATTTTACACTAGTAAAAAAATTTAATGCTTTGTCATGTGAGGGAATTTGTTTTAATCTAAATAATATGTTCCGAGTTTTACCTTCATTTAGCAGAAACCCATTGGACCTAAACCATACTGATGCTTCCTCTACTGTATTTTTGACAAGGTCTTGTAAAATATTATTAAGTTGGTATTAACATTTTGCATACGCTGAAAACCTATTTAGACATGATGTATGCCTATTGCTATTTCTATTTTATTTAATAATAAAATGTATTGCAATAGAATTAATTTTGACTTGTTTGATGCTTGTAAATCAATATTTTCAAAAATACAGATTACAATATACACTACCTAGTATATTATAGATACACTTAATACTTCTATTAGTTGTTAGAGTTCACCTGTGAACAAGTTGGAAAAAGATGAGGCAGGACAGAAGTAAGAGCATGGTCTTCGCCTAGTAGATACTGAGCTACTACACTTCACTCGTTAACCTTGGATTAAACTCTATATTGCTTCTTGTAATCCTACTATTACAAGAGTTTACGACTCATATCTAGAAAAATGGGGTTACAGAGTATTATATTTAAAAAACATTATAAATGTGTTGTGAGATGAATTTGAGAATGTAATTAACAAATTTGGTCTAGTTTGAAACATAATTGTTTTTCAATTCCATGAAGACTTTAACGATAATATGTAGACTTAACATTGATAAACATTCTGAAACATGGCTGTTTGTAAGTGGAATAAGCTGTATTGTGTAAGTTCAGCAGAGCTTCTTCGGTGTGAGCTAAGTCTTCTGAGGATAGTCATGATAAATGAATCATTATTTAGCTTTTAGATAAGTCTTGTTTTGGGAAACTGAAAGAAATATAACCAAAACAAATTGGTAACAAGCCTTAAGAATCACACTCTCAGCTAACTATTATTTCTGTAATTTTGCTACCTTGGATATATATTTTTATATTTCAAGCGAAATACTGTTTTATTTTTTTTATTTTTATAAAAATTCAAAATATTGTTCTTGTGTAATGAAATGTACTATATTTGTTCATTGTATTATATTTGATTTGTTGCCTTAGTATTATTGGCTCTATCTGTGTACTCATTGTACTAATAAAGGAAATTTTGTTTTGTATTATATAATAACCTATATTTATTTTTCATTCACTAATATTTTTACTATTCAATATGATATCCAGACTTGCTCTTTATTCAATTTCGAAGTTACGTCACTTAATTATTGTATGTGTTGTATTGTTATTGATAAATCACCATATGGGAAATCAATGTCTCTTTGTAACATCCCGGACATATATTCAGTTTTTTATCACCACCATTAAAATTTGACAAATGTTTGTCAAGTTAATTTTTCAACACTTGAAATTAGCACACTTCTTTCCTTTTTTTCTAGTCTTGTTAATTATTTTTTGCTTTTTCTTTTATATTCTAATTATAATTTATCATTTTTAATATATTATTATGTTGATTTGATGTACTAAATACACACCTTTATATGATTATTTTTCAGCTATATAAATCGTATCTTTGTATTGGTTGCTTTAACAACTCAGGCCTACACACAGGCGTCATGCCCATGTAGGATTATTTTCTTTTTTGTAGCACTACTTTAAATATCACTTTTTTGTTGTAAACCTTAACTATAAGCTTTATTTTTGTTAAGTTTATATTACTTTTATTTTTTTCTCAAACTGAAATTTAGTGTATAATATTATTGTTGACAGTATTGTTTTGTGATGCTCTAAATAAATATAATTTTTCATTCGTTAGTTCATAAGTTATGCCTTTTAAAAATGAAAATTACACTCTGGAAAAAACTTATACTATAATTCCAATAATTGTCATGGCTGTTTTTATACTGATGACCTAGAACGGTTTCCCCAGGCTAATAGAACAATTTTCCATAGTTGTCCATTTAAAAAGCCTGTAATTATGGAGATGCATATATGCATAGAAGGCTGTGACACCGAGGTCACACTTCAACTTAACCGATTTGAACATTAACTGATTTTAGAGTAGCATTATATTTTTAAAATTTTTTTAGTATCATTCTTATTAAAAAAAAGTGATGATACTTGTAGATCATACTAACATATATCAATAACTTAGTAATATAATCCTATAACTTTTATTTACATTACATTACTATTTTTATTTATAATTTGTGATAGTTGAATAATGCATCAAACGTAACACAGTTTTTGTAATTACTTAAGAATTACTTGAAGTTAGCGATGGCTTCTTATTGTTATTTCTATTCTCCCTCGTCCAGACTAGGGAAAGGAGAAGTCCTCACTGTGAGAAGGAAGAAAGCCAAGGCCACTGTTAACCGGTTACTAAGACACACTCTGTGCCCTCAAGACCCAATTAATCATCCAATGATTATGTTGTTTTTTAATTAAAAACTTTTTGGGAAAACGATATTTTAAAATTCTGTTAATTTTTGTTTATTTTCCTGAATAATATATTTTTAGAATGTAATATGGATTAATAGGGGAAATGGATTTTGTTTATTGCACAGAATAAATACTCAGATGAAGCATTGTTTAAGTTCAACATATCTTCTTTAATATTGTTATAAAATAACATTCTTCATTCTCCCCATTGTCTCACAAGAAGGAAATCATAATTTGCTTTTGATACTAATCACTAAAGTAATTAAAGGCTTGTCAATTAGCTGAAAATCAGACCAGCACTACGTGGTTCGGATTCCACGTAAAGCTGTAGGTCCCTTAGTTGCCCTGGCTGTTGGGCTATTAATAAATTGCCCTTTCTGAGGAACAGTTGAACTCAGTTAGTAACCAGACTACACTCATCTACACTCATCCTACACTCATAAAACCATTCATATTCGCCTTAAAATATGCACAACGTTGTGTCGGCGTCTCATATGTAAGAATGTAAGAATGTAACGATCAAAGCCCTCAAAGTTCATTCCCTCCTCACTGAAATTGAACAAAATTGATAAAAATAAACTGTAGGTTAGGTTAAAGGGCACAAGGCCAGGAATTAGTATTCTAGGAGAGATAGGGCTTCAGCAAACTTACCTAAGATAAGTCATCTAACAACTTACAGTAGTAAACAAATATAGACACATAACATTTGTTTACTACTGTTAGGTGTTAGCTGACTTATCTTCTTAGGTAAGTTTGCTGATGCTCTACTTTTCTATATACTGAAAATTAAACATTGAATAGAACATGCCCAAAACATCAGTATATAATAAATAAATAAAATAGTGTTATAACAATAACATAATATATGAAAACATTCATTCTAAATTATGAATAAAGATTCGGTAAACAATAAGTTTATAAATATTTTAAAACTATTAATGTTTTTATAAACAATTTTAAAATAAGGATTGTACCGTACTAATAACTGCTCAAAATGAGCATCAGTAGAGTAAATATTGCTTACATTTACAGAAACCATTCTTGAGAGTTGGTTTTTGTAATGTGTTAAGAGTATAAAGTACAGTTTTATGCAGACCCCCTCACTTAAGCAAGAATGCCAAAGAATAAAAGTGACTAGATGTAAGCCAAATATGCAATTTTTATTTCTTTATAGTTAAAAACCTCTCTTAAATAATACATTTTCTAATTTTATTTTTCAAGCTATCAATGTGATTTATCTATTAGGGCGATTATCAAAAATGACACCTAGATATTCATAAGAACTACAGTCAACTTATTAGAGATTTCAACAAAAGTACAAAAATATCAATACAATTCCAACATTTGTTACATCCTATAATTTGAAGTAGAATTTATGAATAAATGCATAAATCATTTTGATCTTATGACTTCTTCAATGGAAATTGATGGACTTTCCTCTCACGTAATCCAAGTCATGACACTGAATAATCATATAAGAATAACATGGCATTTCTTAGTAATGGCTCTGTTTTTTATATATTGTTTATTAATTCCACTCCCAAATAAAAAATTTAGTTACTGCACTTGGGTCAAAATAAGTAAAAACATTTCTCCAAATTGCTTTATTTTCAGTCAAATTATTTAAATATTAATTACATAATTAACAACATCTTACCAATACTTTAAGGTGTCAAATTCTATCTTAGTGCATCTATGACCGTTGATAAGACTCATTGTGGTATTAAGTATCAAGTTTCTACTATGTATTGTTTCAAAATGTTTGTAAATTGCTCAAAAATGTTTGGTTTTTAAAAAAGTGTTGGACGCTAAGAAATTGTAAAACATAATTACAAATATAATAAAGCCAGTTTACATAAAAATATCTGCATTAATAATGATAACCTGCTAGTTTACGACAGTAGGCAATGCTTGCTCATGTTCTGTTTTTGAAAATTAGTTGGTAGAAATATTTTTGAAATGACAAAACTAGCATAGTATCCCTTATATTGGTAACAGCTGAAAAAATTGTTTTTATTAAAATCTAAAATTACTAAAATTGATCATATATTTAAAAAAAAGTTTATTGATTTCTTTAATAATGTAGAATGAGAAATATTTTTCTCCTCCCAAAATCCATGATGGGGCTGAATAGTATATCGTTTGTTTTAAAAAATAAAATAAAATTTTCTTTTAGAATTGTTTGCAGTATTTCACTGAACACCCTCAAAGGAGATAATGTACGAGGACTAACGTTATTTTAATTGGTATATTTGATTAATTTATAGGTCAGAAATATTTCAGCTAGCTTAAAACTATCACGAACAGAACAATGTTGATACTTACGTTTAATATAAACTTCAAAGGTTTAGAAAAATTATGAATGTTGCTGGATTCCTTCGCTAGGTGATAGCCTTGTAGAAATTCAAAATGTACAGCCTAGTTTTAATATAGGCTACTTACATATTCAAGGATTAAATAATAAATGCTTACTAGTTAAAAGCTTGGAATTGAAAAGGATTTTGACATTATTTGCCTTAGTGAACATTGGTGTAGATTTTGAAATTAAATTGAATAAGCTCGATAACTATTATCGACGACTATAACTCGGTCGTCTGCTAAAGGAATTGTTTATAATGCTTCAATTTGTGCTCTTTTTAATTAACTAGTTTTTGTTATTAAAATAGTGAAAATAAGCGATAAAAGTTGCTGAAATCATTAGATAAGTACTACTTATAATAAAAAACTATAAACATTATTTTTTATCCATAAATAACTTAGTTTTAAAATTAAAAAAATTACTTACAGATTTTAAAGTGGAGCACATGGTTTTAACATTTATTTAAAATTAATATTTATCGCAACAAACACATTTTTGACTTTTTTCTCTTCACAAAGTATTATTACTTGAAGTACTAGTGCAAACTAACTAAAAATATAAGAAGATTAAATAAAATTATTTTTTGAACATTTAATTTAAGCACAGGAAATAAAACTATTTGACTTCAGCAGTCCATCTCTAACAGGAATTACTGAACTGTTTGGTTGGAGTAAAGGCTGATCTTTGATCACCTTGCAATGATCTATTATCTCAACTTCAACCTGCAGTAACAAACTTGTAAAGTAAGCCAAGCTGGAGTGGAGCTGATAGACTTTGAACCACAGTGATAGTAACTTTCAGAAACATATGATTCAAACATTACTGTACTATTAAACATTAGACTTTAGCTCATTTTAAATTTAATAATTACTGTATAGCTGGACACTTTTATTTTAATAAATACGAATAAATTTCAAAATTTATTTTTGACGTTTGAAGTAATGTTAACATTTTATTAAAATGACTAAATGTGAATTATTACTATAATACTGTGATCATTTTAAAGATTGTTTGGAGTGATCAAAAACAGTATAGAACCACCAGTGCTGGATGAAATAAAGCCATAGGACTTATAATTTTTATTATTATTGGTTGGAATATTTGAATGTTTTTTTTATTATTATTATTACTTTTTTTAGTTTAATGGAATAAAAAATGGCTTCCCCATATTCAGGAGTAATTAACAAAACTGAATTCTTGATTAATAGTTTGGTGTTTGCCAAGGTAAAGGGTTACCCTCACTGGCCTGCAAAAATTACTAAAATTGACAGTGAGTCTTATAAAAATGTCATAAAATATGAGGTTTCTTTTTTTGCAACTAATGAAGTTGCTAAAGTTAATAAAAATGACTTATGCCACTACCATGAAAACAAGCTTAATTTTAGGCCTGAAACCGTGGCAAACAAACATGCTGTTACATATAAGGCAGCCCTTAAGGAGATTGAAAAATCATGGAAATTATTAAAATCACCAAGTAAATTAAGTAGCTCAAAAACAGAATCAGTTTCTAAAACGCCAAACTGTGAAAAAAGCTCTTTAGAACATCCCCTAAGCACACCAAGTTCCCACAGAGACAACAAAGTCAGTCTGAAAAGTCAGAAGTCGAAACCACGGCAGAAGGAGGCTGGTGTAAATACCACTATTGACTATGATTTGCATTATCAACTAAATGCTGTTACTGATAGATGCATTGAACTTGAGAAGAGTTTACTCAAAGAGAAAGATATTAACACAGAATATAAAAAAGTTTTCAATGAATTAAAAGCTGATAGCTATGAAAGTTTCCATACTAAAATTCTGAAAGAAGAAATGCAGAAGTATAAAATAGAAATTAAAAGCCTACAAACTTCAATAGAAATCCTCCAAGAAGACAACAACAAACTTCTAATAGAGCTTGAACGTTACAAAGACAACACAAAAACTTCAACTTGTATTGCTACAGAGAGCTTAAAGGATTCGTTTCCTGAAATAAAACAACCTAGGCTTATTATTATGGCTGACAGCCATGGGAAAAATTTAAGTAATTTCATACAGCAAAGAACCTCAGTCAACGTATGTTCCTACATCAGACCTGGTGCCCCAAATTTAACATGGTAACTGAAGAAATACAAGTTATCTGCCAGGACTTGGACAAAAATGACCATCTCTTGATTATAGCTGGGACAAATAATGTGGAGTCAACTGGCATAAAAAGACTTATGGAAGATGTAAACACTGCAATACAACACTCTAAACAAACCAACCTTTCACTGGCAACAGTCCCAATGAGACATGATCAACCTAAACTAGATATAAAAGTAGCAAGAATAAATGCCGAGTTTGAAAAAATTGTAGATAAAGGTTCACAAAATATCAAACTTGTGCCTTTGCACCTCTTACCGAGGCACCTGTTCACGTCTCACGGTCTGCACTTTAATAAAAAGGGCAAGACAAGAGTTTCAGCAATAGTCTCTGAAATGCTAGTAAAAACAAATCAGAACTTACCTTCCGTGCCTGGACTGAGTCAAGAAAACAATAAATCTCTCAAGTTTCCAATGAACAAAGAAAAAATATTTGTTGTTGAGACCAACATAAACTACGCTTTTGATGAATTTCAGAGTGACTCAAGCATGGCCTTTGCTCATGCCATCTCCGGTGACCTGCATGACCATAGAAATATGACTGCCGGAGTTGCAGTTGCCTTCAGAAAGAGATTTGGAAGGCCACAACAGTCAGACTGCATTGATAATAGACTCACATACCAACGGATAGAAGATGGTGCTACAGTCTATGGCCTGATTACTAAATCAAGATTTAATGCCAAACCAATTAAAGAAGAGTATGACAGCGCATTCAGACAGCTCACCAAAGAATTCAAATCAAGAGGACTTAAAACACTAGTCTGCTCCCCAATGGGCTGTGTTCGAGATTTAGTTAAACTGGAACACTTTGCTGCTAACATCATGGAATTTCAACAAAAAACAGGGGCATCAGTTATTATTGTCACTTACAACGAACAGTCAATTAGGGTGCTAAGAAACGGACTTCCTCATCAGGTTTTTGTAAAAAAGCTGAAAGAAGCAATAGAGGAGGCCAGAGAAAGTGGAAGAATCCCTCAACCCAACATATCATCAATGGAGGATTTCCCCCCGTTAGTAGGTGACATAAGAAGATTAGTTGAAGACAGTCCGGAATTAAGTGTAATACCAAACCACTCCAACACCCTCTTGTACATTGAAGATTTTGCTGCACACTCTCCAGGCTCTGATGAGATTCAACCCAATTCTAATATGAATAGCCCCATAGATGATCACCACCTCACTAAACCTCAAGAAAATAGTGTGCTATCAAATCCTTGTACATATGTAAATAGTAGCCTTAAGCATGTAAATATTAGTTCAACCAATGTAAATATTAGTCCTAAGCTTTCAAAGTCTGATGTCTTGCCTTTAAACTCCTCTCTGGCTCACACCATGAATCCATGTTAAATAATTCACACCTTAAAATTTTCCACCAAAATGTCCAGGACCTTAAAGGCCGCATTGAATCTATAGAAATGATATTAAATGAAGTTAAGCCAAATATTTTTATAATAACAGAGCATAACATGTCAAATGAACAGTTAAAACGTTTAAACATAGGAAATTATGACATCATAACCCACTATTCTCGCACCACAATGAAAGGTGGCGGAGTGTTGATCATATCAGAAGAGGGTTTAAAGGCCAGACTTTTCAGAAATTAGTTCATTAACTGAGGATATGTTGTTTGAATGCTGTTTGGCAGAGTTTAAAATTAACAAAAGAACAATAATAATAGCAGGTGTATACAGGTGTGACCACAGTTTAACAACACAGAATTTCTAGCCCGACTTAGTAGAATAATTAAGGAGATACTAACACGGAAAGATGTAGAAATCGTTATAACCGGAGATTTTAACATAAATGTTCTCGACAATTCTGTTCAGACAAGAGAACTGAAAAGCATTCTCACCTGTCATGGAATGACACATCTTATTAATTTTCCAACCAGAGTCACAGCAACCTCAAAAAGTTGCATCGATAACTTTTTTACAAATATAAATAGTCAAAATACCGTGGTAACAGGACTCATTACAGCTTTGTCTGACCATGACGGCCAATTATTAGAATTATTAAATGAAAAATTTGTGAATAAAATTGATACACTCTCATTTATCAGTAGGAATTTTTCTAAGGAAAACATTTCAAATTTCACAAAAATGATAAAAAAGGAGGACTGGAATCTAGTCTATCAAGCTCCTGTAAATTAAAAGTATGATATATTTGACAACATTTTTCGATATTATTTTGATTTGAACTTTCCAAAAGTCTTGAAGAAAAAAACATTAAATAATAAAAATAATTGGATAACTGATGATCTTAAACAAGAAAAGGATCAATTAGTTCAAATAAACAAGTTAGCTAGACAAACAAAAAATCCAGATCTTAAAATAGTAATGAAATACAGAAATGACCAATACAAAAAGAATCTTACAAAAAGAAAGAAAGAATACTTTGATGAAAAAATTAAAAATTCTGAAAATATCAGTAAGACAACTTGGGATATCATTAATAATGAAACGGGCAAATATACTTGTAAAAGAAAAATAAATAAAAATATAGAATTAAAGGAAAATGACAAATTGATTTCCGATCCACATACTGTAAGTAGGTTATTTAATGATTATTTTATAAATGTAATTGACAAAATGGTTAATGAAACTCCAAAAAATATTTCTTCAAACCAAAATCTTCAACCTGATTTAAGTACATCTCCAACCTCGACTTTCCGATGCCCCCCTTTACAAGAATCTGAAGTCATAAAGATAATAGATTCTTTAAAAAATAAATTTTCTAGTGGATTCGATGAAGTTCCTTTGAAACTAATAAAAATTGCAAAAGAATCTTTAATTAAACCTTTAATGCATTTAATAAACTCTTCTTTCATCACAGGATCTTTTCCAAAACAGCTCAAAATGTCTAAAATAGTTCCAATTCTTAAAAAAGGAGATGCAACTGATATTAAAAACTTTCGACCAATATCATTACTTCCATCTATTTCTAAAGTTTTTGAAAAGGCCATGCACAAGCGATTAGTTAAACATTTAGATGCTAACAATCTTTTCGATACTGAACAACATGGTTTCCGTAAAGGTAAATCTGTGGTAACCGCACTCGTTAATTTCACTGAATCAATAATTGATTCAATTGATAAGAAAAAAACTGTAGCTGGTATTTATCGAATGGATGGATTTATCGAAGGCCTTTGATAGCATTTCACATACTATCTTAATATCAAAATTACAGTCACTTGGGATTAAAGGGGTAAATTTGAAATGGTTTCAATCATATTTATGTGATAGATCACAGTTTGTTGAAATTTCACATATTACTAAAAACAAAATTTTTAAATTCTCATCTAAGACACAACAGATTAAATATGGGATTCCTCAGGGGTCCATCCTTGGTCCCCTTCTCTTTCTTTGCTACCTGCAGGGAATACCAAAGCTACTTAGTAGATTTAACAATATTAAAAATGAATTATATTTTTATGCAGATGACTCAAATTTGATCATCTCCGCTAAATCGGAAGAAGAATTGGAAATAGGAGCACATATTGAACTTGCAATACTTCAAGAGCACTTTATAAAAAATAACTTATTTTTGAATTCACAAAAGACCAACTATATATGTTTTTCTACAGCGCAAAATAACAATGCACTCCAACCAAATATCTTTATCAATACTGACGAAGTATCACAGATTAATCAAACAAAATTCTTAGGCTTATTAATTGATAAAAATTTAAATTGGAACAGCCACATTTATCAAGTAATTAGTAGAGTTAACTCAGGCCTTAAAAATAATGTATTTTTTATGTAACCAAACTTATTTAAAAAACCTATTTTATGCTCATGTGCAATCTCACATTGCTTATGGCATTTGTGTGTATGGAGGAACATCTACTCAAAATCTAAATAAACTCCTAATTTTACAGAAAAAAGCAATCAGAATAATTTTACATTTAAAATCTGATGATTCTGTTAAAAATCAATTTGCTAGTCTCCAAATTTTAACTGTTTATGGCAGGGATACTCACTACGCGGCCCTCGGGCCACATGCGGCCCTTAATACAATTTTTTGCGGCTCTTTCATTTTTTTAGAACTGCAATGATTTATTAAAGTAACAACCGCTTTGGTATTTTTATAAACCACAAAAACGCTCAGAATGGTTCGTCTTTGTTATAATGCACTAAATACTAAATTAATAGCAGAGAGACAGACGAAATGCAAGCTAGAAAACATACGAAAAACTGTATGTATATGTTCTTGCGGCCCTTAAATTATTTTGAGAAAAGAAATAAGGCTCTTCATGAAATCCTAGAGAAAAACCCTGGTTTATGGACTATATATATTGGAGTGCATAATGTACGTGATAAACCATGGTAGTGATATTAAGATACATAGCGATATCCATAATTATAACACGAGGGTGAAAAACACTTTGGTACTCCCTCAGCATAACCTTGAGCTATTTAAGAGAGACGTCATATATGGGAGCAAAGTTTTTAAATTCTCTGCCAAACGTCATTCAAATTGAGAAAGATATTGTTAAATTTAGAAAATTGCTTAAAAATTATTTAGTAAATAAAGCACTGTATTCATTTGAAGAATTTTACAATATGTAACTAGCATAGGATTAATTTAAGTTTGACGCTATTTGTTGTACACAGGTGTGTAATTATATGAATAAAGAGATTTGTCTATTGTCTATTTTCTTGTAAATCACTATTGTAGGAAATAACACATGGTGTCGCTATCTATTTTAAAAATTATCAATTTACTAATCATGAAAAATAGATCTTGGCATTTTAATTTCTGAGTTTGAATTTGAGGTCGCAGCAATATCTATTGACAGCTCTAATGTTAGGTCAGCAGTAGTATCATTGTACAGAGCACCTAGAGGAGGCAAACTTTTGTTTTAAATTTTCTTCAGGCCAAAGTGGAAAACTACTCAATTTTACTGATTAGATATAAGTCTTTACTCTCCTATACTGTGATATAGATACATGATAATAGATTTAAAATTAGCATAAATTGTATTTTGATGATAATATTCAGTAAATATCATAAATAGTCATATTTTTTAGACATCTTTGCAATCGTTCTTTATTTATGTTTCATTGCTATGTTATTTGTAATGTTTTGCTTGTTTTATAATTAATCATTACTGCCATTTATATAATCTACTTTTTCCTGTTGACACCTATTCCATATTAATACCTACGCACTGAAAAGATAACTTACTAGTTACTTTTTTTAAATTTTCTTGTAGTATTTATGTCATAATGGTTTATATAATTTAATTCCTCATCGAGTAGTGTGTGTAAAATTTATACTGTCGGTTTATTATCATTCTAAAAGTCATTTATCAAATTTTGTATAGTTTGTAACAAACTCATTATTTATTAGGTAAAGTTTTGTCTATTATTGTATCTTTTTGACAGTGTCACTTAAATTTGCTATGTATGTAATGTTATGTGACAATAAAGAATTTTAATTGAATTGAAAACTGACATTTTTGTTTGTGTAATTATTTTATTATAGTTAACACAATTTAGGTCCATATAATATATTAGTATAATGTGTAAAATTAATACTGTCTAACAATGTATATTTTAATAGTCCTATGTTATACTGTGTATATCTAATTATTTGTATCATTAGTGTCAAGAATATGACATTTCTGTGTGTCTGTAATGAACTTAACGGTAATAACATTTTATTTATTTAGACATTTTTAGAATATTTTTGAAAACAAGTGGTTTTAATAAAGACAAATAATTACATTTTTGTACTATGAACAGTTTTTTCACAGCAACTTATTTTTTACCTAAATAACATGTAATACCTAGAATCTACAGTTTCCGGTAACAACCGCGTCAAGGTACTATCTACAATATTTACAAGATAACCAGACATTTCGCCCATACTGTGATGTGGCATCCTCAGTGGTTTCTCTGAGACTGAAATCGGCGAGTGACCTTCCAGCTTTTATAACAGGTGGTGAGGTGGGGACTGGTTGGCAGGTATGCTGGAGAGGGGGGCGGAGGCACGACCCACGTGACCTACAGTCATTGGCCGAAAAATCAATATGGCTGACTCTTCCATTTTATTTCAATTTACTTAAAATGAAATAAAATGGAAGAGTCAGCCATATTGATTTTTCAGCCAATGACCGTAGGTCACGTGGGTCGTGCCTCCACCCCCCTCTCCAGTATACCTGCCAACCAGTCCCCACCCCACCACCTGTTATAAAAGCTAGAAGGTCACTCGCCGATTTCAGTCTCAGAGAAACCACTGAGGATGCCACACCACAGTATGGGCGAAATGTCTGGTTATCTTGTAAATATTGTAGATAGTACCTTGACGCGGTTGTCACCGGAAACTGTAGATTCTAGTTATGACAGCGGCCGCTTAAGCCCAAGTTCTAAGAACATGTAATACCCCCTACCTCCGTATTTTCTAAAACTAGATCAAATTTAGAAAATCTTAGCCATTTTAGAATATTTAATTTAGTAACATAATATTGATTTCTAGGCATACCACCACTCCTTTTTTGTTAGAAATGATTTTTTCAGAGGTTCTATAAACAACATTGTTATACCAATATTTCATATCTGAAAGATGTTCTGGTTCATTGTAAGTAAAATGATACCAAACACGAATAGGTTTATATAACTTTAATATTTTAATGAATTTTATAAAAATTTTAAATAAGCAACAACCATCTAGCAACCATGAGGAATCTAACAGGCGGATCGAGGGCTAGAACTACTGACTTTGCCTCCTACTTACTGTTAACAGTTTCCCAACTAATTTTACATTTTTTAGCTTTGAATTCTCTTTTCAAAGTTTTTTTTTTTGACACAATATATAATAGTGACAGTGGAACTGTTTTGTTTAAATGTTTACCAATGTAAATAAGAATTTGTTAGTCATATTCAAGGTGTTACTTATGCCTCCAAGTCCAAGACTATGTTTTTAAATTTCCATTAAAGGATGTTTTCACTTGTTTGCTTAGCATCCACTAAATGAATCTTGGTGTTCATGTAGTGGTGGTAAATACCTCTATTATTTCTAACAATAACGTTTCAATTACTATAATAATAAATCTTTATTTTTGTCATTTTACAATAAAGCATTGACAAAGTCAAGAAACAGTCCTTATAGACACAGTCAAATAATACACATATTGTATATTATAAGAAAATAATTAAATTTGTGATTAACATTTCAAGGAAGACACCCAACAGTTAGACAGCCTACCATATCTATGATGCAAAAAGTCACAATATTAAAAATTTATGTCTTTTAAAGTAAAAAATTCTGATAGATTATAAAAAGGATTTTTCGATAGCCACTCATATAATTTGTTAAAGAAAGTCTTTACTGGGTACCTATCTACTAGATGTTTTACCTTCTTCACTAACCTTAGGGATACAATGATGTGACTCTGCTGCGTTTTGCTTAACCTACAGTGGACTATATCAATACTGTTTTTGTTTCTAGTATTATAACTATGCAGGTCACTTCTTAAGGTTAGGTCTAGTGGATTTTTAAGTATATAAGAAATTGAGTCTAATATGTATAAATTTATAACTGTTACCAATTTAAGTCTGACAAAAAGTGGTTTGCAATGATCTAGTGGTTGTGCTTTTGTTATTACCCGAATTGCCTTTTTTGTAGGATTAAAATATCACCTATTTTACTTCTGTTGCCCCAAATTATTAATCCATACCTTATATTTGATTGGAAAAACGCATAATATGAAGATATAACATAACTTTCAGGCACACATGACATAATTCGCCTAAGCAAGAAAATTACTCTAGATAGCCTACTCGAGATATATTCAATATGAGAATTCCAAGTTAAGTTATTGTCAATACAAATCCCGAGATATTTTACACTAGTAAAAAAAATTTAATGCTTTGTCATGTGAGGGAATTTGTTTTAATCTAAATAATATGTTCTGAGTTTTACCTTCATTTAGCAGAAACCCATTGGACCTAAACCATACTGACGCTTCCTCTACTGTATTTTTGACAAGGTCTTGTAAAATATTATTAAGTTGGTATTAACATTTTGCATACGCTGAAAACCTATTTAGACATAATGTATGCCTATTGCTATTTCTATTTTATTTAATAATAAAATGCATAACAATAGAATTAACTTTGACTTGTTTGATGCTTGTAAATCATAAAAAAAAACAGATTACAATATACACTACCAAGTATATTATAGATACACTTAATACTTCTATTAGTTGTTAGAGTTCACCTGTGAACAAGTTGGAAAACGATGAGGCAGGACAGAAGTAAGAGCATGGTCTTCGCCTAGCAGATACTGAGCTACTACACTTCACTCGTTAACCTTGGATTAAACTTTGTTTGATTAAAAATATGTTCTGAGTTTTACCTTCGTTTAGCAGAAACCCATTGGACCTAAACCATACTGACACTTCCTCTACTGTATTTTTGACAAGGTCTTGTAAAATAACCCAGTTGGTGTGGCTATAAATGAAGGTTGTATCATCCGCGTACAAAATTGATTTAGCCTTGACAGCACTAGGAAGGTCATTAATTTGTAATAAGAATAAATGAGGTCCAAGGACTGAGCCCTGAGGTACACCAGTTGGAACCTCAATCGCATTGGACCACTCTCCACTAATACATTCTTTCTGCTTCCGGTTTGTTAAGTAGCATTTAAGGAATTTTGCTGAGTTCCCAGTAATACCATAGTAATAAAGCTTAGATAAAAGTTCGCTATGATCAACACAATCAAAGGCCCTGCTCAAGTCACACAAAGTGGCTTAAGCAAAGGCCTTACTCTCAAAAGCATTAAGAATCTCCTTAATCAGTGCATCAATGACGTCAATAGTACATTTAACCCTTCTAAAACCGAACTCATTTACATTTAGGTAGCAATTTTCTTCTAGGTATTCAAGTAGTTGATCATGTACTACCAATTCAAATATTTTGGATAAAACTGGTATTACAGAAATCGGTCGATAGCTTTCCGGTAAATTTTTGGGACCTCTTTTGTATATAGGACATATTCGAGATAATTTTAGCTCTTCAGGAAAAATACCTTCTAAAAAACATTTATTTATGCACAACGTTAAAGAGATTTGAAAACCAAGATAAATACTCTTTATAATGTTGTTAGACAAATTAAAAATATCTCTAGTATCTGAGTTTCTTAGTCTTTTTACAGCTTTAGTGACATCATCAATTGAGATCCGTTTGAAGGTAAAAATGTTATTATCATCAATTTTATAGTTTTTAACAAAGCTTAAACTACTTATTTGAGGTTTGGTGATGTTATCTTTTATTTGCTTGACAGAGTCAACAAAAAAGTGATTAAACTTATCTGGACTGATATCGACAATTTTTTGAGGGGCAGAATTAGAAGTGTTTACTTTAATGAGATTCCAAGCAGTCTTGCATTTGTTTTTACTTCTTTCTATTTTAGTTGCATTGTAAGAAAGTTTTGCATTTTCTATTGACTTTTTAAAACTCCTTTTAAGATTTAGATAATTTTCAAGTAGTCCATCACAACTAGAATTTTTAACCAATTTATTGAGAAACATGAGTCTATCTTTCAAGATGGCCAGATCGCTAGAATACCATTCATGATGAGAATTCATCTCTTTAACTTTGTAACAAGGTCTTTTTATGATGGAGAAAAATGTCAATTTACTAGTTATAACATTTAGAAACCCCTGAAAAAATCTTGTGTACTTGAAAAATTTTGACTAGCAATAAAATTATTCCAGTCATGTGATGCAATGCTATCACCTAGATCACTGATAGCGGGGGGATAATTATAAAAGAATAACCTTTTTCCACGTATGGTTTTAGGAGTTTTGCAGGTAGTACTGGCATTTGTTTGGATGTTTAGCAAGATACCATTATGATCAGAAAAAGGGAAATCGAAAATATTACAAAAATTTACTTGATTAGGACAATTTACAAATATGTTATCTAGACAATTTTTACCCCTTGTTGGTTTTCATCATTGGTACAAGAAAAGTTGTGTTGCCTCAAAACATTCAGAAACTCTCTAACGGTTTTTTTGTTATATCAAATTTCGCATTTATTTATATCACCCCCAACTATTATTGAGTACTCTTGGTAAGTGGAGATGTAAGTTAAAAACTCATCTAATCTACGTATAAAATTGTTAGGGTCACCCGCAGGAGAGTGATAAATTGACACCACTATTAATTATTTTAAGAGACTTAATAATGGCTGCTGATGCTTCAAAATCAATTTCGGAGCAAAATTGTTCAACATTTATTGTTTCGGAACCAAGCATTTTATGGACAAGAACTAAAGTTCCACCTCTAATATTATCTTTTCTACAAAAACTGGCAGCGTTATAAAAATCCTTTGGGAAAACCAAATTTATAGAACTTTCTTTAAGCCAGTGTTCAGCTATACAGATAACTAATTTTCCCTGCCTGACCATCGGCCAAAAAACTCTCCAATATTTCAACTTTATTATGCAGTCGCTGAATGTTTAAGAACAAAAAATTAACATTTGGATCATTTATTATTGGAGTGGACCAAGCTTCACTAGGAATAGGCTTGGCCCCTACTGCCCGTTTCCCGAATCTACACTATAGTGAAGGGTACTTACTAATTTTGACATTGAACCTAACCTATCACATATTACTTTCTTTAAAATTCTGCACATCTCTTTTTTCCTCTAAAACTAAAATGTTGACCATGCTTAGTGTGAAATTATTTAACATTAACATTACTATTTACAATATTTACATTTTTGAATTGCTTATTTAATGTACTATATATGCTATTGGCTACTTCAACTTCCTTGTTCACAACAGACCAACTAGTTAGATTGTAGCGATGAGGGATATTAACCACTACAACATTCATGTTGGTGAGATCAGCCAAAGTTGTACTAAGGGTAGATGTTGCTGCTTGAGTTTCATTGCGGGACACATCGTTTGCACCTCCAATTAGCACTACAAAGTCATTATGTGTTAAATTAGCACATTCTTCTTTAACCCCATCAACCACTTGATTGAGTTTGGCACCAGGCTTTACCACTGATTCAATGTCATAGTTGATACTAAGATTGGACTCTCTTAATAGCGAAGATAGGCCGCGCCCATAACTATCCGCATATATTTTAATTTTATTAGCAGGTTTCTCCTTTGGCCTGCTTTTTGTTTGACTGGTTAGGTTAAGTCTGGCATCTGGCTGATTACATGTAGATTGACTTCCAAACGAGTTTAATGAATCTAAAACCTGAAATCTGTTTTTGGTAGGAACAGTGAAAACATTCCTTCGACTTCTTATACGATGAATTAGTATTTACAGTTTTGCTTGGTATTATATTACTGTATTTAGGGCAGTTTATATCTGTATGTAGAGGCGGAAAGCAGTTCAAACAATTGTGGGGGGTGGTGTCTTTGAGCTGTGCTAGCTCACCCAAAAGCTGCTTTTTATCATTTTCAAGAACTGTTATTACAGCAAGGTAATTACTTATTTCAACTTTAGCTGCTACCAGTTCCTGTTCACGCCGTTCTTTTAGTTCTGATTCCATAACTCTTATTGTATTAACCATATTAGCTGTCTCTTCTTTATATATTTCACATTGAATACATGGGTCTTTAGGTGTTTCTAGTTTAAGTTTTTCCAGCGTTTCCTTTAATTCATTTTCTAAAATTATACATTTTTGTTTGTACTCATCTACTGTGGAAGTGTTATTCAACAACTCTTTTTCCATCAGGGTTTTTTCCACTTCAATGCATTTATCAGTGAGTGAATCAATTTGAAAACTTAAATCCAAGTACTGAGGAGTATTAACGCCTATTTCATTTACTGACTTGTTACTCCTGTTGTTAGGTGATAGCTTAACAAACCCTTTGGGAGTAGAACTCTGAGGCTGTAAATTAACATTTTTAATTGAGCTGATGTTAGAAGTATTTAGTGGGAAACAATTCTTGTTATTATTCTTAATATTCTCCTCTATTTCCTTTACTGCCAAAATAAAGTCTTGATTTTCCATAATTTTACCATGGTTTAGTCTCTACTTATTTTCTAAATAATATGATAGCTCACTTTTTCTACATTTACCTGTAAGTTTCTGTGCCCCATAAAAAATCACATTGAATACAATGGAATTTCCCTTATTTTCAGAGCCTGTTTTGATAGCTGGCCAAGGAGAGTGGCCTTTTAACTTGGCATAAACAAAATCTCCACATTTAAACCTTTTGTTACAAGTATAAGATATTTTTATAATGCAGTTTGCTACTGTCAATTTGAGTATATAAGAAGCACTTATTACTCAGCACTTATTAGATTTAGAATATTAACAGAATTCAAATTGCCATACAGACAGACAGTCAAATTTCCCAGTCAGACTACATTAGCATGCTGTTTCGAAAGTAATTTGGCAATACATAATTTATCACTGTCTGTTGCTAAGTTTGAAGGTCACCAGGCAAATTGTTTGACTGTTCTCTGTAAAATAGCTTGCCGTTGAAATGTATAAATAAATAAAACTATTTAAAACAAGATTATCTAAGTAAATGAAAATTTATTATTTTATTAAAATCATTAAAAATATTTTATTTCAAGGACAGTTCCAGGTGACATATGCTACTACAAATGTAAACAAACAATCACAAACAGCTGATACACACAAACAAACTATCAATCAGTGGTTGACCTTTACTTGGTATTGAAACAGGTGAGTTGATGATTGGAAAAATTGGAGCAGTTTCTGACAGGAAGTCACTACACTAGTCAGGTTCAAACTATATTTTCCTGTTCCAAATAAAAAGTGAAATCTCAATGTACATTAAATGTGCAGTCTAGTTATCTAGAACTTTTTAACAAAAAACTGTATTTTCAACCATCACCACAAATATTTTCAGTTTAAATTGTTTAACATAATCCATTTACTGACAAAAACCATGTGGTCTCAGCTGTGATGTAAGTACTTTATTTTAATACTTATTTTTCACTTAAACTCCTTAAATTAAAATAAAATTATTTAACTCAAAATGTAGTGTATAGTTATTACATTAGCTGCAATGAAATTCATAAACAATATAGATTTAAAACCAGTAAAATATTTTTTTAAACTTAGAGCATTTAGTATGTGTTATTAACTTGACAAGGTACCTCCATAGAAAAAACTCCAAATCTTTAAACACTTTCTACTGCACCTCCATAAAATTGTTTAACCATCTTCCCATAACTATTAGAAACATACAGTATAAAATCAATATTACTCAAACACTCCAAAAAATTTTAAAGTTTACTTGCGAGACCTTTTGATTACAAAATAATCATTATCAAACACTCACGTCAACTTCATGATAATGATTACTTCGTAATCAAGAGGCCTCACAACTAAACTTTAAAATTTATTGGAGTGTTTGATTAGTAATATCGATTTTAAATTTTAATTATAATAAGAAAGTCCTTAAGAACTGTGAATCTACAGTTAACTAAATTTCAATATGAAATAAAACAACTTCTTATCAGTGTTGTTTTTTCAGTTTAGAGGAATTTCTAATAGATTTTAGACAGGCTTGATTAAACTGTCAATATTTGTTTTAAATAGAATATTATTGTATTTTCTTGACTTATATAGTGTCTAATTTGGTATGCTGCTAAACACATAGGCTATTATCTTGTATAAATTATAGGGTTTTTAAATAAAATGTGTAGTAATATTGTACTAGATCTTTGTATATTCATTATGTGTTAATTGTGTTGTTTCATCTTGTAAAGGATTTAATGTTATTTGATTTGTATGTTTATTGTAAATTTTTAGTATGTTTCTATATTTTATCGTAAGTTTGTTTAAAATCTATTTGTAGGGCCTATATACATTGTCTTTTATGTACAACAAAAATCAGCTACTACGCTCTCTTCCAATCTCAACTGTGCTACAGTCTGGCTGCTTGGGGCGGGACTACAGCAACAAACCTACAACGCATCCTAGTCCTACAAAAGAGAGACATTCGGACCATATGCAACATGGCACAAACAGACACCTGCCGAGAGGCTTTTCCAGCTCTTAACATACTGACTATTATAAGCTTATATATAAAGGAAGCAGTTCTATATGTGGACGGTGGGTCTTTCTCCAAAGGCAAAGACAACCACAACTATAATACAAGACACACCTCACTCTACAGCCTGCCACACCACCAGCTCATGCTCTCCTCACAGACTACGTCGTACATGGGAAAAAAATCCATAACCATCTCCCAGACACGCTAAGAAGACTCACCGGGAAGAAACTTAAAACACAACTCACCAGATGGCTTCTCACTAGACCTTTCTACAGCCCTGACGAATTTTTCAGAAGAACAGACTAAAATATATATATATATATATATATACACACACACACACTGTAATTTTGATGCCATTGTATTTCTTTATGAAATCACAAATAAAGTATTGTCTATTGTCTATTGCATTATGTTATTTCTGTCAAGTTACTGTTTACATTAAGTTAGTTAATTTGTATGTTTATTGTAAATCTTTAGTATTTGTCTGTATTTTACTGAATGTTTGTACAGGATCTATTTGTACATATTTAACACACAATTAAGGTTCATTATTTTGTTTTATCGTCTTGTTACTGTTTTCATTATATTAGGTTATTTGAATTTATTCTTAAGTAACTCAATTTTGTTATATAGTGTAGCTATGTTTGTAGTTTTTGTATATACACTGATATTTAGTTTATTATGTATTAATTATAGTTATTCGACGATGCCAATGCAATTATTTAATGTAAATTTTACTAGCCGACAGAATGCATTTCAAGGTGGACATATAATGCCTATCTAACCGATCTAATGCCACTATCATATGAAATTCTCATTATATTCTTTTTTCCATATCAAAGACTAAGGGCTTTGCTATGTATTAGGAGCCATAATAAAAAGAACCAGTTCAGTAAAATGTAACCAAAGATTTACAGGATCTTAACTAACAAAAAAAGCTTCAACAAGAAATTTGCGTCAACACAACAAATTGCTTGTTACTCTTTTTTTTAAGATATGGTGATACATTTCAGTTTCTAGTAATTTTGAAAGGGAAAGAGGGCGAAAAATAAACCCTCACTCAGTCATATTTTAATATCATAAACAAAGGCTGACTGCTTGAACTAAGTGATTTATGACAGCCAACTTCTGGTGACACTGCTCGATATGTACATACATGTTGCTGGTGGCTTGTCTGTCCGGCTTTAAATATGTTGTAGATGATGTATAACATTCTGCAACTTGTAATCAACACAAATGTTTGATATACACCTCATTATAACAAACATATTATGCCAGTTTCATTTTAGTTTTAAAACTAAAATAAGTCTGAGTTGAGATCCATCAATAAAATCAGTTTGAAATATTTGTTCGAATTATCTTTTTGTGTTTGATAGAAGGAATAAATTTCATTTGATCGATATAAACAAAATAAGAGTTTTGTTTTTACATTGTTTAGAATGCCTTAAGTTTTATATATTCATACATGCTTAAAAAAAATATCCAAAACATACCTCTCAATTTTTGTACAGGTGTCAGTAACACTTACTTTAATGGCTTTTCACAAGAAAATTATAGTACTTTATAATGAAAGTACTGTTTTTAAAGGACTGCTTTAAGTTACTGTGTTTCATTATAGTATTATCAAACTGGGAGTGCAGCTGGACTTCAGGAAGAGTCACACATGCAGGGAATTTATGGGAAGCTCACTATATCTCAACTAATGCACAGTCATTGTTTCTAACCAAGGTCGACTGTTGATTAGAAAGAGTTAAATGGCCAGAGCTGTAAAAAATGCCATTTATTTACAGCTCTGATGCTAGAGTAACTATTTGAACTACAGTTCTACATGATATTCGAACCACATAGTATTTATCCGATTTTAAGCTAATTGACAAGCCTGACACTCAGTTATCTTCCCCAAAACGTCCGGAGCCTGACTACCACCCAATTTGGACAGCCAAGTATTTGGACAAACACACACGCACGAACACACACACACGTACAGTGGCATTGACCCACCCACTCACCCATCCATGTACAGTGGCATTGGGACCGGCCGCTCTATCGCTCGACTAGTCACTTAGTCGACCTTTACAATCAATCAGAATTTTTTAGATTTTGCCATTTTATTTCAAAGTGGTTAGTAAATATGAAATATACTAACAATTAACAGAAAAATGGTACCAAACAATATATTATTTACTTTAGTTTATTTTATGAAAATTGTTCAGTAATTTATAATCATGCAATATTTTTCAATGCTGTAACTAATTCACTTGAGATTCATTACAGCAAATCACAGTGTCTTTATTATCATTTTCTTTGTAATTTGAGTACATTTCATGTTTATTAACCATTCTGAGATAAAATGGCAAAATTTAAAAAAAAACTGATTGATTGGGAAGGTTGAGTAAGTGACTAATTGAGCGGAAGTGCCGGCAGTCCCGGGTGGATCAGTTCGTTCCTAAATACCTGCGTGTGTGTGAGTGAACCTACCTGACATCCAGCCACACTCCCAGTTTGATAATTAATAGTATAAACACATTAAAGCAAAATATGATTATTCTAAAGCGAAAGATGATTTTAAGACATTTGAAATTCACCTTAGAGGTCCAAAGATGTTCATCACAATCCCCACCCAACTCTACAATACGTTGGTACTGACCCATCCCCCCCCCCCCCGCCCGTTCACTGAGGTGGCATTGTAGGGTCTCCAAGTTAATCTAATGAATATAAACATAAGTTATGTCCAGC